>JAULKK010320135.1:0-11442 GCA_032355705.1 Rubia peregrina
ATGATGGGTACAAAATTTATACCCATACCCGCCCCATCCCCACCAAAACTACCTCCATACCCGCCCCGTTGGGGCGGATACGGGGCGGACCTCCACCAATACTTGCCCCACTGACATCCCTAGTTCTTCCAATTAGCCTTTGTATACTTATAAGTAATCATCTACAATTTACTCTAGACTACGTACTAACGCTTTACAAATATTAATGGACGGAAGCTTATTAGCTTTTTATTTCATAAAAAACAAGAATATGTAATTTTGTGTGGTTCTATGTTGTATAAGTTATCATTCTCATAATGCCCATCGTAAGGGTAATAATGGAATACTTATAAAAAATAATCACACGCTACCTCCACGTGTGCCCCTCTTAGACAATATGCATAATATCCACATTAAAAAATGTGTCCTTATGTTCAGGGGAAGAGTTAGGAAGCGTAGGGTAAATTCAAGGAAGTTTTGGGCATAGCGTAATTTCTGAAAAGTGTCATCAAATACTCACTTTGAAGATTTTAGGCCTTTCCATTTACTCAATGATGCCCATATTAGAACAACATGGTCATGACAATGTGAATTACATAGGTGTATCTCCAATTTTTCATTCTGATTTCTCCCACTTTCTTGGAGGGATCTAAGTGCAAAATATAAAAAGTTTACCGGTTGCACCAAAATTGATTTCGGTCGAACCGGTTATTAATAAAGTTTCATTAATATTTTAAAATTTCACTTTAAATTTTCTAATATACTATTAACTGTTATAAAAGTGACCTTTATTCCTTTTGGTCAAACGCTGGATAATTTGTTATGCTAGAGGGCTGAAATTATTAGGCCTATACTCAAGTAAACTGACGTTGGTCGTAGTTTGATTACCTATCAGCTAGGCCTATGGCAGGTGCGAAGTTGCAAATATCAAGGTGGAATTCACAAGGGTTCAAAACAACGTTGATCTAAAACATCTATATATGGAGCCCACCTCAGAATTAGTTCAAACTTTAAGTTCCAAGTTTCTCTCAAATTCTAACAGTCCCCCACCCCTTCATCTCTTATCTTCTCCAAGGTAATTTTTTTCCAATTCTTCCAACTCCTTCCTTTAAGTAATTTTTTTCTTGAAATTGTTGTGGCTATTGTGAGTCAATGTGTGTTTTTGGTATGTTTTTTTCTTATTGGTATGGATTAGTTATATTGTGTAATTTCCTAATATGTCAACCTAGGTACTATGTTTTGGTATGTTTTAGGATGATTTTTTTAAATCATTTTATGTTTTCCAAACATGATTTTTTCTGGTTTTCTGCGGTGTCGGTCGCCCATCGGTTGACACTCGTTTAATGCGATGGTCGACCAACGTTGCTTATTCATAATTATACTGGTAATTATTTTTGTATGAGACGTCGCACATGTGTCGATTTACCTCTCGGTGTTAGCGAAAGAATACTGACCTTGCACACATTCATTTATAGCTATATAGTTAGATTTAAAATTTTAAATGCGAACTTAGTTGTCTGTCAGTAACCATGTTCGGTCTAAATGACTGATGCGCGAAGTAGCACAAACAAGTCGGCCATGACGTTGTTTGTGATTAACCCATATGTGGGACACATGGCCAACGTTGCACTCATTAAGTTTCAAGGCTTTTCCCCTGATTATTTTCTTATAAAATACTGGAGTAATAGCTTGTGAAAGATCTTCCAATCGGCCTTTTTTCACGGTGAAAAAATTATTTTACCCATAGATACATCTATATATTTGAGCTACATTTATTTTATGTGATTATTATATATATTTACAATTTATGATATTTTATAATTCATTATTTTCTACAGTTCACCGCACAACGGAGCCCCACTCCAGAGCCTTTCGTGTTCGACCTTGAACCCTATACGATGGCTCCAGATAACCCCAGATTCAGCTGCACTCTGAAGTAGCAAAATTTCACGACTAACCCCACTTTGGTAAGGCCTAGCTAGCTAAATGCATGTAATTATTTGATTTTCAATTAATATTATTTGATGTTAATTGCATATGTATATTTAGAGTAACTGTATTTTTTTTGTTTGTGATTCATTACATCCCGAGGGACATGGTATTATTCCTACCAAGTGACAAGACCCCAGTTGTGCTAAGGTGATACGGGAGAGAGCTGCACGTGAACTACTCGGGGAATGGGAATACCAAAAGCCCTGTTCCCAAAGGGTTTTGTTAAGTTCATTGCTGTTAACAACCTATGCATTGTGGATATCTTGTTCTTCGAGCTCAAAGAAGGTCCGTGGCCCATTGTCTTCAATGTCATCATAATCAGAGCTTATTGATTTTAGGGAAATATACAAATATAACCCTATATACTCGAGAAAGTGCACATATAACCCTGAGGTATATTTTAGTGCAAAAATAACCCTAACTATTTTACATAAGTGCAAATATAACCCTAAAGCCTATATTCTGGTATTGACAGGTCATTTCATGCCATTGACAGACCAAAAATGACTAAAATATTTTTTGAGATAAATATAAAAATATAAAAGACAAAAATACCCTTTACTTCATCATTGTTCTGCCACCACCTCCAGAGTCGCCACTCCACCTCCCGGTGCGGGAAAATTCTTCTCATGGCCAATTAAAGGGAATTTTTCATGGCCAATCACGACCAATTAAACCTCTCACTGCAGCCAAAAAAGCTTCTCACCACTCGCCGCTCGTCACAACCCACTCATATCGATGGAGAAGGTTTTAAGGCATTTGAGTTCACCGAATGGATTGTAATTCGCTAGAGCTAGGATTTCAAGTAATGTTGAGAAATCTGAAGGTAGTCAGTGGTCTGAAATAGCGTCGGAAACACCTTCCTGTGAGGGGAATCCGCGTGAAGTCTAGCCACAAGAGTACCAGAAGAGTGGTACCGGAGGACATCAAAAAAGTTAACAGAGGAGTGATGCGCACCCAAATCGAAGGCTGCTCACCACTGAATTCATCCGTGCCACCAGGGATGTGACTCCCCAGCCCAATTTTTGCTTGAGCCCCACCACTGATCGGTGTAAATTTGCAGAGATCGAGAATGAGGCGGAGTTGCATTGATCGACTGAAAGAGGCTTAGTTGCATCTCATATGTAAAGGAAAGAATAACAGTTGAATGAGGGAAGAAGATAGGTTAGGATTTAGTGTAAGGGGGTATAATAGTTATTTATTATTTATTTTTGGAAGGGTAAAATAGTCTTTTCAATCTAGTCTAGCATCAAGCTGTCAGAATAATTTATATTTGCACATACACTAGTTATCTAGGGTTATATTTGCACTTTCAATTATCAAAGGGTTATATATGTGCACTTTTGTGAATTATGTAAGGTTATATATGAACTTCACTCTTGATTTTATTACAATGTGTTTTGTCGTAACAAAAACATTTCTATTCAAATTTATGTACTATGTATGTAACAATATTTTTATGGTTACTGAATTTTGAATAATTTAAGTACCACATTTGAAAAATAATTGGTTGTATGTGTGGTTCGGTTTGTGTACGATTTTAAATACTATTTTCAACTGTACCATTCAAAACCATTTTCTACACTTATTTTAACAACCGTTGAAAATTACTTTCGTAGATCAAATTCAATCATTTTCAAACAAGTTTAAACTCTAAAAGGTTTTAGAGCGTAACATAAGACCAACGTCGGTCGTCCATCATATTATATGTTAGTAAAAATTACAAAAGATGCGAAGTCGGCCATTCTCATAAATCAACATATGCGACATCACACGCCATTTGGTAACAACATTTACTTCATTTTTACAACCTTTTAATTCAGATGAAAATACCCAAGGTATAAGATCTATCAATTACCTGGGTTATTTTCACCCGAGATAAAATAAAATTTACTTCAAAAAAAGATTAACCGAGGTATAAGAACTTTTACCTCGATTATTTGCCCTAAACCAGATAACTGAGGTAAAAAATACAACATAAAAGGTCCAAATTGTTGTAGTATTCACTGACTTTGGCATCAGAGAGGTTATTGGGGAATTCCCTGGGACCCTAGCGTGCAGGGTATCATGAAGATGTTGAAGAACACTGTACTAAATCTAGATACTATACTGGTCCAGAAGAAATCCTCCGCATTAGTGGCGCCGACTGTGGAGATCAATCTTCTTTTCAGGCCTTCATTCTATTAGAAGGATGCCTGATTCCATGTCAAAATAAAAAAAAACAATAAACTCGAGAGAAGCCGTATATTTTAGCAGGACTGAATATGATAAACGACTACAATGAATGGATGACAACTAGCAACCATAAACATATGGTAAGTGGGTACAACTACAATACAAAATTGAGCATCTTCCACCCACGAGTTAGGGATCGTGGCATATGACAACATAAACAGCAAAGAAAACCAACTATAGGGCTAGATATCAACAAAGCACAACACTGATGAAACTAGCCAAACGAAGAATCGGGAAAGCTTCGAACAATCAGACTAAACAAAGGCAATGAAACAAACAAAGTCGAATTGGAATGCCACGAACATGCATAATTGGATGTAATCGACAAAGGGAACAAAATTTAGTCACACAACGTCGACACATCACAACACTACATCATTATAATTAAGGTATGTCTACAATCAGGTACGTTCCAAACATCGCACATGTAGAAATATTGATAAAAAGTGATAATGTGCTTTATCTCAAAAGATTAAAAGAATATCTGGCTAATAAAACACCGATAAAGGAAGAACATTTGGTTTTCAGATATAGTAACCCCAAAAATAAAACTTAAAGAATTACACCATTGAGATAGTCATTTAAATCTATTCAGATTACATGAAAATATATTGCAAAATTTTATACAAATTACTAGCTTCGAAACTCTGACTTACCCAACCTATAACGGTTGGTAGTGACATTAAAACATAGAGAGACTGGTTGTGAATCCCAAGTAAGGTGGTGGATTATCATCTGATTCACGATCATGTCTTATATTTCATTGTCCACCTTAGTTGTACCTAACTTGTAAGTGGGAAAGTATTCCAGAGAACAATAAATCGCTATAAACCAATTATCATTCTCGAACTATACTCCACCTCGTTGTAGCATAGCCTAACTCACACTTACCAAATAATATGTGTGTTTGTCGGCTATGTAGCTAGTTATCCTTTAGATCCATAACAAAGCGAGCCTAGGATTCTTCTTGTCTCGGTATTCCTTGACCAGCGTTGAAGTGCTAGGGAAACATCCCATTAGTCCTGCGCCCCTAGTTCGCTAATCCCAATTGCTGATTAGGAAAATAATAGCTGAAAGTATCGGTCACATATCTTGGAACTAGATAAAATAATGAACTTAAACAAAACACTTACAAGCTCTTATGAGCTTCCTTAGGAAATTCGACAAAGGATATTACCCCAGTCCACATCATTGGCAACCTAGATAAATATCTAAGTAACCTATCCCAGATAGATTGCCTACAGACCAATAAGATCTTTGAGGAAAGACATCAAAACCACCAAAATCTTAAACCATACTTATTAGGAGACCTTTACAACATACACACATCCACAAAAACTTTATTAACTACACAACCAACTTAGCATAACTCATCGCAACATGAGAACAAACACACTAAAAATGAGTAGTCCACCTGATAAAATTTCCCTTTTATTGAAACAATACATGCATAGGAAAATAAAAATAACATAATGATAAGTGAAGAACACTCCACAGGTCCGCCTAAACACACTAAATTAAACACATGAAAAAGACAGAAAAAACACTGCGACTTCGCATAACTCTGGAAAATCACCATCAAAACAATAGAAGCATATATTCGAACTCGTCTTCATTGAAATACTCCCAAAATGAAAGGAGACTACAACTTCACATTTTCCTGGAAAACCTCCAACCCCACAACACAAGCAGTACTGCTCCTCACTTTCCACACACACAACATACACTACACACACAAACAGAGAAGAAAGTGTGGCTTCGCATTAGCCTGAAAAACCACCAGCCTCGCGACACAAGCAGATCTCATCCTCTCTTGTCACACACAATGCACATACATATTAAACATTACATATACAACACACAAGCAAATGGGAGACTGAGACTTTGCATATGCCTGGAAAATCACCAGCCTAGTGACACAGGCAGTTCTCCTCCTTGCTTTCCACACACAGTGCACATACGCATTATAAATTACACACACAACACATTAGCAAAAAGGAGATATCGCCTTTATTTACGCTTGGAAAACCACCAACCTCGTGACAAAGCAGCACCCTGGTCCACTTTATACACATGAACCACACACAAGTAAAACAAATCACATCCAAAAAGTAAGAAACCAATAAACAACGACACGTAGAAGGAAACAAGCTTACAACCAATTCTCTGACAAATGAGTATGCTAGTGAAACTAAAAACCTACATCTTTCCCATAAAACCTCGCAGTGTAGTTACTGTCCAGCACAATTTATTAGCATAACACCCAATACTATTACTATCCACAACACAATTAAGAATAGCCAAACATACTGAATGGAAGAAGAAGAAATGATCATATTAGCAGAAAATACTGAATGTTTCAAAAGGTGATTTTCCAATGAAATATTTGGGATTACCATTGTTCACTTTTAGATTGGATAGGAGGGTTTGTTCAATTTTTACTACAAGAAACGTGGCCTATTACTTCACTCCTTTTACCTCGATTTTTTGGCTTAGGTCATATAAATGAGGCAAAAAGTTTTTTACCTAGGTCAAATAACTGAGCATTGCAGGCTTTTGGTCAAGAATTTTTAAATTGCCTGAGATTATTCATGAAGATATTGTGAAAAAATGCAGGGATTTTCCATGAAACAAGAAGCCAGATGAGAGATATTTTACACCAGCCTCATGGGAAACTTTGAGCAGAAACAAGATGATATGAATCTCCTTGCAAAGACTCTAGATTGCAAAATTTTAGATCTTTGCTTAAACGAGGGATTTTACAAACACCGGTATAGCTGCACAAGCTTATCAAAACTAGCCCTCGGGATCTCGAACAACTCAAGAATTGTGACCCTAACTAGCCTACATGATTAGTTCACAAATTGAAGGTATTGATACTTAATAAACCCAAAGGATTAAGCAACAAGGAAGACACTCGCAAGCAATGAGTATAACTCAATTTTTTTGAATATTTCATTGATAAAAGATGAATAACAACTCAGCCAACCCCCTCTATTTATAGGGTATATTTTGGCCAAGGAACCCTAATCACAAATGGAAATTGAATCGACTTATGGCGTCTTTAAGAAGCTAAAATCATATCTAACTAGAACTCCTAAAATCAATGGTATTCTACTCGAAATTCTTCTCCAAGTAACCTTGAAGAACATTACCTTATCCAATCTTACAAAATCTAAGTCTAATCAGAATAAAACTCAATATTTTTGAAACCCTAATTGACTGGGTAAAAAATACTAGGCTGAATTTTTTAAACTAGCTCTTCAAAAGCCCACATGGTCGAGCTATCGACCAAAATAAAATAATATTACAATAATTTACAAAGATCACACTACCTCATTAAAAACCCTATGGGAAAAAGAGTATAGTGTTCTTCACGATGTCTTCAGTTAATAAAAAAGTTTGAATAATTAATCCGAGCCCTAGCCGATTTAGTCTTGAGTTCGTCGTCATGAAGTTGATTTATCAAAACATTCAATGCCACATCTCTAAGCTTTGTTTTAGACGTAGTCATAGGACCAACCATGTCACGTAGAGGACCCAGAACATAACCCTTGAATATTTGATCAAGTAGTGGAATGTCTTCATTTATGGTAGTAGTCATCTTCATTTATGGGAAACTTTGAGCAGAAACAAGCAGCGAAGAGGAGTGGGATTCAAGAATCCTTATTTATGGAATCATGCAGCATTGTATAAGCACATATAGAGCATTAAGAAGAAGTAGGATTTCCTATGGATCAGGTGGTTAAATGCTTACTAGTTGAAAGGGATTTTTTTTAAAAAAATTGTCATTCTCAGCCCTCAAAAACCTGGATATGAAATTTTTTGAACAGATTGAAGATGCAGATGATAGGAAAACTTGATAGTTGTATTGATATGAAGGGAAGATTTTGCACAAAAAAGGCATACAGTTTGTTGAAAGGAGAATGGGAAAGGGACTCAATGTCAGCTCTAATATGGGATTTAAAGATTCTACTAAATTATTATTATTTTGAGAAAAGTGCATATATAACCCTATATAATTTACATAAGTGCAAATATAACCCTGTGATAATTTAAAGTTCAAATTTAACCAGATATAGCTAGTTTGTGTGCCAATATAATTTTTCCGACAGATTTAGGCTAGAATTTAGTGAAAAGACTATTTTAACCCTGTGAAAAAATAAATGTCTATAATGCCCCTAATCCCTAATTTTCCTTACCCTCTCTCCTTCTATTTCTTTTCTTCTCCACTGTTTACTTCCTTCTTACCCTTTCCTTCCTTGTCCTTCCATCATTTCCTTCTCCGCCAACTCAAAATAGTTATGACCCTTTCTTTCCTTCTTCTTCCACCATTTCCTTCCATGCCATTTCAAAAATATTTACATCACGCTATGCCGACAGGAAACGAGGAGATGAGGTGGAGAGCAAAGGAAGAAGTCGCGGTGGTGGAAATGGTGCATCCTTTGGATGGAGAGGTAGAGGTTCTTCTCGATCTTGCAGAGGATGAACGTCGCTTACAGAAAATAGAAACCAGATGTTCTTCTCGATCCTGTAGAGGATTAACGCTGCCATTAGCAGTGGATATGATTTGGATTGGTCCCCGAGGCGCAGCCTTGACAGCGGTGGTCTCCCGTGGGTATCCAACTTCCACAGCTCACATTAGGCGATAATGGAGGTGGGAAGTGGCACTAGTAGAGATGGGGAGAAGAGTTACAAGGTGACATCGGTGATAGGTGGTGGTGGTGGTTTTGAGCTGGGCGGTGGGTGGTGATGGATGTGAGAATTTATGGCAGGGATGAGGGGAGCGTGGATTGTTGTGGCCTGAGCTGGTTGCTGGGGTGGTGGTTGTGGTGGTAGGGGTGGTAGGCGAGGGTTGTTCAGTGATGGTGGCTTGGTGGTTGGGGTGAGAGGGTTATGAAGAAGAAGAAGAATAAAAAGGGTAGTATGGGAAATAAACATTTGGCTTTGGCTTAAAGGGCACTATGGTCATTTTTAGCTGGCCAATGGCCAGTCAATACTAGAATATAGCCTTTTGGGTTATATTTGCATTTATGTCAAGTAGTTAGGGTACACTAAAAATTATCCCAGGGTTATATGTGCACTTAGTGAAGTTATATAGGGTTATATTTGTATATCTCCCTAGTTTTTGTATGGTTGAATTTTAAATTGAGGTTGGAAACTGTGGAAAGATTGCAATCTTTTAACATATTGAAGAAACAATAGATGTACAGTTTGTGTGGCCTGGAGAAGGAAATAGCAAAACACCATTTTCTTATTGCATATACTGCAGAGGTGATCAGCGGAATTGGTTTGCAGAAGGTCCAGGATCTTAGGGAGTTAAGGAACGTGATGAAGCTACTGAAGGTGAGGGCGAAAAGGAGACAACTTGAAAAGTATCCTGCGTCTTTATACAATTTATGGGAAGAAAGGAAACAGAAATATTTCAGGACAGGAGTAGAGAAATTAGCAGTTTGGTGAAAAAGATTGAAGAAGAATCAATTTTGCTGTGTAAGGAATAATAGCAATTCGGGAATTAAAAGTAAGGGTTTAAGAATGATTTGGCCTTTGAATATTAGGCTTATAAAATCTTAGTTATCATTTGCTTAGGATCATTTTAATATAAAATGGCCCAAAAACAGCAATTAAAATGATAACATGTTAGCCCGATTTGATAAGCCTCGCGATTTACTTAACATTACATGAAGTTCATAGTACATTGTTAAAATTCTAGAGTGAGGAATTAAAGATGTAACATTTTTTTTGTTTAGGTTTGAATGAAAAAAATTTCTCGAAAAATTTCTCGGAAAAAAGGCAAACAAGGTTATATCTCATAAAATCATATGGTTTTTTAATATTGGCACACTTCCTTTTTTGGCAAATTCTAGATTGTTTTCATCCACTCATTTTACTTTTTACCATTTCAATGAATTCTCAACCACTAATTCTAACTTCCTAAATCTTTGTGCCAAAAACTCATGTGTCAATATTAAAGAACTGGAGGGAGTATCTTAACTTATTCTAAATACCTCGTTCAGATAACAAGACCATACCTCACGGGACCACAAGGAAGTCATATACCATTATTAAAATCCCATAAGAAGTTTTAGCATTCTTAGCCCAAATCACATATATGCAAAACTACCCAGACTAACACAATAAAAATTATGGCATATTTTAGCTTTAAAATAATTTAAACATTCAATTCCTTTAATACATAAAAATACAAGGGCCATAAGTCCCAGCCCTATCAGAAGAATTTAAAAAATGAGGCTAGTTCACCCTAAAACCTGCCCCAAGAATTTACCTATCAACTACAATCCTCTTCTCCATTATCCATATCCTCTTCAAACACCACCAACTCCTAACGAAAATTCAAAATCAGTGATTCTTTTCTTCGCATAGAGTGCGTAGCCTCTCCAGCTCCAACTCCAGAGTAGAACCCCTAGGTCCTTCACCACAACAAGAACCATTACCCATATGGTGAGTTCCATGAACACTGATGCCCTGACTAGGAAGAAAACCATCATCTAACCCTAAATTTTTTTTAAAAAAAACGTGAAAGATAAAATATCAAATAAATTACCATATTTTCCTATTGAAATAAATTATGAAAAGACCATCCCTTCCCAGCCTGTAGGTCTCTCAAAACTACAACAAATAGCACCTATTACCTTGGTTCTACATGCATTTTTACCTCAGTTTTTAGTCTAATATTTTTTGAGATAAATACCGTTGTAGTAAAAAGTACATTTTTATCTCAATTTTGGACCGATGTCGGCAGATTTGTGAGCTACGTTGGTTCAAGCAAGATGACTGATGATTGGAGTTCGTAACTGTGAAATCATTCAGAATGACATCGTCGTGCATATGGAGCGATGTTGATGATAGCAAGAAGCCAGACAAGGGGACTGAAATTGCTGCGACATCACTTATGTCGATGTTGCAGGTAAATGATAGCTACATCAAAGATAATAGTTTGCGATATCGCATGCTCCAAGGGCACCATAGTTACGTGCCCCCTGAAGTAGAAGGCTATTAAATACGACGTTGTTTTGTATGAGGGACGTCGGTAAGGTTTTATCGCTTCACCAGTTTGTGCAACGTCGTGGATTAGTCTTGGAGACATCGGTTCTAGTTCAATATTATGACATTTAATATTTAATTACACAAACATTTATGAGAAAAGTGCTTTTATAACCCTACCTACTTGACATAAGTGTCAATATAACCCTCAGATAATTTTAAGTGCAGATA
>JAULKK010320143.1:0-11441 GCA_032355705.1 Rubia peregrina
ACCTACAATCTAAAAAGTGCGAAGGAATACATCTAAATATCCTAAAATCTAATGCCCTAAAGCATCTATCTAGCAGGTAGAGCATCCGTAACTTGCATTGACCAGAAACGTAATGTCCTGACCAACCAAAGTCTACCAGTCTAAATCCAATCACAGATACGCCTAGAGTAAGTCGACAAGACTACTCCCACTTGGATTTCTCCTACACTGTTACTAGATTAGAGACTAGAAGCCCAAAGGGTTTTCCAACTGGCCACCTATTCTAGTTGCAGCAGAAAACATAACAAATAGGCACGGAATACTCGATAAAATAGTCTAGACAGTTATGCAAAAGATCCAAATGAAGCACATATTCCCTCTGACATTAAATAAGAAAAGAAGTGAACCCAAAAAACTCTGAAAATCTACCCAGTCCATTCCGGAGGCGGCGTCGGACGGCAGCGAACGGCGGATTCCGGCGACGGCAAACTGCGTGACGGCGCGTGTCGCTCACGCGCCGGCGTTGATGCGTCGGAAGAACCGAGCGTGTGGCCGGCGAAGCGCGTGTGCGCGATGGGACGCCGGTTAGTTCACTCGGATGACGGTCTGGCGGCGCGTGGGTTGCGAGGCAGCGCGTGGTGACCGGAGCGTTGGCGCGTCTTTGCCGGAAAAGTTCGTCGGGTGGCCCATTGTTGTCCGGATCTTCTCCTGGGTCGTGGATCGGGTAGAAAAACCTTGCTTTTCCGGAACTCTCCCGTTTTCCTCCGAGCAAACCAACGTTTCCGGCGTGTACCTGCAAAAAACAGGGATCGACGGCGGGCGAGGTGGCCGGAGAAGAAAGGAGAAATAGACCGTATCTTGTCGGTTCGAAGTTTGGGTTCAGGTTTGGGGGGAGAAAATCGGGTGGCTGTTGGATTACACTAGGTCGGGGTGGAAGGGGTGGCCGCCGGCGAGGAGCGCCGGGAAAGATCCGGCCACCCCTCCTTGAATTTAGGATCTGGTCGGTTTTCTTCTTAGAGAGAGAAAATGGAGGTTTCGAGGAGCGAGGACTAATTGTCGTTCGTCTACCCGATGAAGCTTACATCAATTTTCAACCATTCTTCTTAATGTGAATTCCTATTTCACGTCCTTTATTTATATTTTATAAATACAAATTTTAGTTAAAATAAAATAAATTCAAATTTTAATTTTATAAAATATGATTTATTATTGGTTGTAGGATGACGGTCACTAGCGGTGGTCCGACGGCAGAAATTGGTGGTCCGGTGATTTTTCGGTGGTGGTCCGGCTAATTTTTTTATAATATTCCGGTGATTTTCTATTCAAACTCCAAGCGAAGTTCCGGCGAACAATGATTTCATATCTCTTCCGAAAAATTGTACTTGTGACTCTCATCACATGATTCTCATTTGAAAATTGTACTTATGTTTCTCATCACATGGTTCTCATCCTAAAATTTATACTTGTGGCTCTAATCATATGGTTTTTCTCCAAAATTTGTACTTGTAGCTCTCATCACATGGTTCTCATTCCAAAATTTGTACGTGTGGCTCTCATCGCACGATTCTCATCCAAAAATTCGTACTTGTGGCTCTCATCACATGGTTCTCATCCGAAATTTTGTACTTGTGGCTCTCAACGCATGATTCGCATAATTTTTTTGTACTTGTGGCTCTCATCCTATGGTCCACATTTGATTTTTTGCCTTGTGTCTCACATTTAGATCGACGAGAACCACATATGAGAGCCTCATATGAGAACCATCATTCGCCGGAATTTCGTCGGACCGTGGCCAGAATCCAATAGAAAATTGGCCGGAATTTGGTCGGACCACCGCCAGAAAGTTGCCGGCGGCAACAGTCGCTATCCTGTCACCACTAATAATTCATGTTTTTTTAAAATTTAAAATTAAACTTTTTTAAATTTTTGAATTTTAAATTTAAATTTTAATACATTTTGTATTTATTAGGTATATATATAAGGCGTATACAGTAAAATACAGGGTGTGAAATAGCAACACCCTTCTTATTTCTTACGTGCGTTTTGCAGAAAACAATTTGTGGGCAAATTGAGTATGTAGGGGTGAGAGACCAGTAATATTCTGATATGTAGTAAATGAGTAGGGTCAATATTAAATTATGTCCATTTTTTCATTTTAAAATTCATTCCTTGACACTTATCAAAATTTTACTGGTCTCTCATCCCCACATGAAAAATTTGTACGTATTGTTAACCAATAACCATAATTACATATAGAAATTTGAATAAAACATCTGGATAAAACAATAATATACAGTATTTTTTTAGGGTAAAGTGTACAAATTATCCTAATAAATTTTGAAAGTGTAGATATAACCCTGTAAAATCTGAAAGTCAGAAACTAACCCTAAATTTTTGTAAATTTGTACATTTATACCCATTTTGATCAATTTTGACATTACTTAAAGAAGTCAGTCATTGACCAACACGTAAAAAGACATAAATACCCATAAGTTTAAAACTGAAACTATAATGACCATTTTACCACTACACATCTTCTTTACCATCTTCAAACACACCGTCGTTGCCACTACTAACCCTATCTTCGATCCGCCATTGGCTGGAACCACCACCACTTAGAACCAATGATATTAATCTCCTTGAGAAAACTCTGGATTGCATAATATTGGATCTTTGTCTATACTAGGAATTCGCACAAAACCTAGCACACACGCACGAAATTCAAGTGTCTAGCCCGCAGGGTACACTCGATTCCGACTTGCTCTCTAAATAACCCGCATGTTTAGATCACAAGGTTTCTTCATTCACTAACTAGCCCACGTGATTAGTTCACAAAGGATATTGATACTTAATTAACCCGCAGGATTAAGCAACAATGAAGCAATGAGTATAAATCAAAATTCTAAATATTTGATTGATAAAAGTGTGTGAAAATTGGTACAAACCCTATATTTATATGGGTAATTCTCAGCCACCTTAAACCCTAAACACAATTGGAAATTGAATCGACTTATGGAAGCTTTAAGAAACTAAAATCATATATAATTAAAACTCCTAAAATAAATGGTAATCTACTTGAATTCTTCTTCAAGTAACCTTGAAGAATATTACATTACCTAAATTTACTAAATCTAATTCTAATCAAATTAAAACTCCTAAATTACAATATCTCAAAATTAATTCTAAATATGAGTACACTACCTCATTAAAAAATTCAATGGAAAAAAGTATAGTGTTAAGCTCCTAAAAATACTAAACTAATAAAATTATAATAAATGACATTTTTTTAGATCGTATCAACCAACTCCCCCTAAAACCCTAGCTCCGCTTAGCTTCACCACCTACCCCTCCTAAAAAACCCGTCAGCTAGAATTACCTCCCCCATAAAACCCCAACTCCTCCGTCGCCACCTAGAACCACCCCCAAACCTTAACCCCGCCCACAACACCAACACCAACACCACCACAACTCAAAGTCTACAACTTTTGATTTGTCACTACCTCTCCTCCACTGCGCTCCACCCTATCATTGTCGCGCTCCACCTGTCCCCCGCCACGCTCCACTCTAGCCCTATCATCAACCCTATCCCCCGACCACTACCTCTCTCTCGCCACGCTCCACCCTAACCCCTCCACAACGCTCAGTCGCGCTTCACCTTTCCCCCGCATCGGATCTTGAAGATTGAGATGGAGGATTCATGTTGAATTTTCAAATGACATTGGGGTTGAAGATTGAGATTGAGGATTTGAAGATTGGGGTTGGAGATTGAGATGGAGGGTTTCGTTCAAATATTGAGCAATGTCGGAGGAAAGAGGGTAAGGATAAGGGTAGAGTTGCCTTTTCCTCTCTTTTTTATCGGAGGTACAATCATCTTTACGTAAATTTTCGGACAAACTGGTTGTGACATTCTAGTCAACGAAGTCCTGAGTTAGGTTTGTACTTTCAAATTTTACAAAGTTATATCTGCACTATCGAACAAAACATAGATTTAAAAATGCATCCTCTCTCTTTTAAAAAAAATATTGACACACATTTTAAATTAAGAATGTTTTTATATTAACATTTTTAGTTATTATTCTTTCATTTTATTTTTAGTTTTCATCGTTCATTTAATATATTTTTTAAATTTTTTAGTGTTTAAAAGTGGAGAAAGTCTCATGTTGGATCGACTAATGGTTAGACTAATAATGAAAAACCCGTTTGAATAACTTTAAAATCTGAATCCCTAATGGGAAGTAGGGTAGGCGTAGGATCAGTTTAATCCTGTTTAGTCTAAAATAAGATAAACCAAAACCAAATCACGAGTAATCGAGACAGAAGATAATTAAGACACGATCACCATTCATCAATCAGATTGATTCCCGAAACCGACACATACATAATTAGTTAATTACATACACAGCAGGTAAGATCGACTAATTCTACATCTTCCATGGACGGCACTGGAGCTTGGTGCAGGTCCCGGTCCAAGAACTCGTACATTCCTCTCCGGCAGCCGCACCTCGGCAGCACTTGCAGACAACTCCGAGGTTCAAAAACATCTCCTTCGAGCGCTCATCAGAAGCTATTCCGGCGATCCTCGTACCAGCGGGGAGCTCGAGAAGATGCCGGGATTCTGCAGAGTGCAGAAAAAGCAGAGCCACTAAAAGGAAAGCCATAAGAGGAGGATAAACCTTCATGTTGACTGGGATTTTTAGTCTGGGATTTTTGTTATTTGGACAGGAAATTTGGGCAATTTTGTGTATATATAGGGATTAAATAGGGAGGGGTGGTTTGGTCTGGAACGTTTGGATTGTTGTGGAGAAATGAATGATTGATCTACATTAATTTGGGCTTCTAGATTTAGCATCACGTATTTTCTACGCCTACTTTATTATCTCTGTGGACTTGGTTAGGTACCATTACTTTACACAAATTTCTCTATTATTTTATTCTAAAGTTTTGTTTTTTTATGATAAAAGTTACATTTCTATTTATTTTACACTATTTTCTCTCATTTCAACCTTATACTTACTCACATTCACTTATTTTTATCTAATCAACATTTTGTGAATTAATTTTACCTTCGTAAAGGTTGAGTGGGAACATTGAGTACAAAATACACTAATAGCAATCGCAAAATGACGACACATACAAGGTTAAATCAGTATTACGCAAAAAATAAATTGAGTTAAATAAAATTAGCAAAAAGGGCATCTGGAGTAATCTCCCAGCTATCCATGAAAGTGTAAACGCGCAGTTACTGATACTCCTACATTGCTTATTGTCAATGGTTTTCCAGAAGCAGACCTGGAGAAATCTAAATGTCAGATCCTATGTTACTTTCCTTGTCCTGTTTTCTGTTAAATCAACGTTTTTCTAGAAGAAATCATTTGCGGTGGCGGGCAGTGTGAATGGAAGACTACGAAGCATAATAGGATCGCAGTCAATAATAAAGCACCAAAATTACACCATATGGTTAGAAGCAAAAACAGCATTACATTCCTCCAGTCAACACTCTTAACCACAGAGAACGATCGCAATATATGCATACTGTGTACATATAGTAAAGGGGGAAACAGAATATGCTTGAAGGGGAGTAGCGGAACTATGTAGACGTCTAAATATAATCAGAGCCATCCCTGAACGGCTCCAAATCCGGATGATTGCCGCGCCCTGGCTTCCTTGGATCCCTGAAAATAATCTAAAATCAGAACCCCGTGTCCCGCTAACCATAATCGCAAAGCTTGAATATCAGAGAAGGAAAATAAAGGGTTTCTCTATATTGCATCTCTATACACAGACACAACGTAGATCCAACAATGATGAGTAACCCACCCCACGTTAGGAGTGTACAAAGCATTCAGACAGCATTAAGAATGCGCCTGAATAGGACAGGGATGAATGCAGCAACTTGAAAACAACATGGACTGAACGAAATGTTTCTGTTCTGGTCTAAGAAGAAAAGAGCTGATTACATGTCTGACTGTCATCTGAGTAAATACCACCACCCCCGTTTTCAGTCTAGTTGTTCTCAGCAAGCAGGATAGAAGAAGAGGAATCAAGAAATATCATACTCACTTTCCCCCCACGTGAATAGATGCATGAAGTCATATTTCGATATCAGAAAACAATCATTTACATAGATAACCTTCTGAAGTTTGTGCCAAATGCCAATGAGAAGGAACATAAAATAATGTACTTTACGTAGTCCTAAGAAAATTGGATGAGTATGAAATTACAAGTACCTGATGAAGCGATTAGGTTCAAATCCCGGGACTCCTGGTGGACCATATGGATCAAAACCGGCACCTGGAGGTACACCCCTGCACAAATAAGTCAAGTCAACTCCCACTCTGAATTAAGTTTTCTAAAAATATATAAATTCAATGGAGCTTACGGTTGAAATCCTCCAGGCATAACAGGTCCCCTGCCCATACCAAGGAACAAAGGATCATTTGGCCCTGGACAACAGTTTAAAAGTCAGTCACTAGAAAAAATAATAATTTCTTTAATAATGGATTGAATTGACAAGAATATTAATGAGACCAACCTATGAGCGAACTGCCTGGTCTACCATAATCACCCCTACAAGCAAATGGGAGAACAAGTTAGAATTCTACATTTGGAACCATATCTACCCTTAACATTATCAAAAGCTTCAGTTGATAAGGCAAAAAAGTAAGGATGAAGATGTTACCTAGAGGGGTACATCCTGGCGCCAGGCCCGGGAAGGATGTCACTATATCCCCCCGAATCAGGAATAGGAGGAACTACGTAACTGTATTTGAATGAGAAATAGGAATTAGAACCAAAGTAAGATGAAAATTACCGGTTTAAAGCTTCTACTATTAATCCACACGCGAGGACAAAAAGGTGCTGTAAATGAAGTGTTCCATAACTGTTTTTCAAAGTTAAGTCATTTAAATATCCCAAGCCTGCGGCATAGTCCTAAATTAGCTTTTCTAACAAGGAAGATCATAAACATAAAGGGTATAATGAACAGAGTGTACATAAAAACACTATAATTATCAGTCACATAGTACGGGACAAACACAAGCTGAACAGGCTTAGGGGATCTAATGTGCTAAGAATCCAATATATCAAGATGCACATTAAACGTCAGATAATACAAAATAATAACCTGTGGTTAGAGCCAACGCACTAAAGTAATGACATAAAATACCAAACAACTAAGATTGGTTCCAAAAATATAATAAACTTTAAGTTTACCCCTCTACCTGCATTACTGCTTTCCGAACTACAAAAGTGAAACATGGCATTCAACTGTACAATCAGAGCATAGTAAACAGAGCCAGCAAAGCAAACCGAAACTCTTGAACCCCAAATCTACAATACCTTGGCTTTTTGCTGGAAAGCCCGTTCAATTTTCCCACAAGTTCATCGTCAATAACCTTCACCAGCTTCCCCAAATCCTTGAACATCAATGTGTAATTACCATTACCACCTCCATCCTCTGCCACATAATCCCCAACCCTGCAAACAAAACGCATCAAACCCCAGACAAATCACCAAAACCACACAGTTCGCCAGTAAACCAAACACTTACTCGATTTCAAGATGAAAGAGTTCATCAGGATCACCTTCCCTAAGGGCATCAACAAGTAATTTTCCATTCAACGCTAGGCATTTAACTAGAACTTTCTTGGAGCTGATACTCGGGTTTGAATACACAAAAGCATAACTACCATCAAATTCGTTCCAATTCTCAATGCCAACATCATCCTCTAAGCCGAACCAATACCAAAAAAATAAAGATGTCAACTATATTACCCCGCAAAACCCTTATTCAAAACCCAAGTAAGAAAATTGAAGAAGGGGCAACAACGGAAGTTACCGGTGGATGTCGACGAGAGGACGTCGTCGGCGAAGGCGGGCGGGCCAGTGGCGTGGAGGAGGTAGCCGGAGGCCAGGAAAGAGGCGTGAAAGGCGAACGCCGCCTTCTCGTGGGCGTTGCGAAACGACGGCCGAGACGCGCGTATGATTCCCATTACATTGTGGTCTGCGACAGACGCCGCCATAGCTGTGGAATATCTGGTAGATTGGAAAGGATCGATGAGATGGATCGTTTTCAGTGGAATTGTTTGAGCGGAAAGAAAACCCTGATTGAACGCTGAGAATTATGAGCACCAAATCAACTGGTGCACCGACTTACAAAATTTGTACTCCTTCCCTTCAATTAATATTCACACACTCACCTTTTTATTTTCTCACTCTTTACTCTCTTTTTTTACCAAATATGACAAATTTTAGATGAATGATATCCATTTATTTTACTTTACCAACACTCAATTTAATCCCTACATCTCATTTAGCATATGGTAAATCTTTGTGCTAAAACTAAATGTGTCACAATAATTTGAACAGAGGGAGTGAGTAATAATGTTGTGGTTGTATATAAGAGTCATGTGCAAGATCATAAAAAGGAAAAGGATTTTAATCTAAATACAAGTTGAAAAAGGTGTAAAAATAAGTCTATTAAATTTTGAAAGTGCAAAAATAATCCTGTAAAATTTGAAAGTGCAAATTCAACCATATGTTTTGGAGAAATGTGCAGACATACCAAATTGCACTATTGCGGCATTGACCAAATAAAATCAGGCGTTGACCTAACCTAAAAAGATAAAATATCACAGGGTTTAAAACTAAAAAATTAATGACCATTATACCCCTAGATTTTGTTGTCAGTTAACGCTGGTCAACTTCGGTTAATGGGTGACCGCCGACTGATGGTGGCCGGGTTAGATCAGTACTTTTATTAATAAAATAGGATTAGATCCTCAATTTAGTAGTAAATACGGGGTTAAATTAGCACTTCTCTAAAAAAAGATGAGGTCAAATCAACATTATCATAAAAATGCTTTCATTACAACTTCATATTTAAAAAAAATAGATTTCATTAATCATTTGTAAAGTACAACTTCACAATCTAATGTATGATAAATATATTTATAATTTGTATGATATTTTTCTAATTAATTTTCATTACTTCCTCTATCACAGATAAATTGGCACATTTTGACTTTTGGAAGTCAACTGAATCAATTTTCAACTACTTTGACATCTTTATTCATGTGTGTAAAAAATCTGGAAAAAATAATAATTTAAAAATATATGTGATGATGAATCCAACAACACTTGACATGATAATAGTCTTACATATACAATAATATAATTTAATGATTGGATTTGACTTTGTTCAACTTCTAGAAGTCAAAATATTTCAATTTATCTGGGACGGAGGGAGTATATGAATTTGGTCTCCATAATGAAAAGTTGATTATGTCCCTAGCAGTATTCGAGTTGCAATATGTGTTGATTTCTATTTAGAAAGTTATCAAAGTTCGTTGGAAAATCATTTACCAAATTTTCTTAATTTCTTTCGGAAAGTATTTACCAAAATTTCTTACTTTCGTAAGTATATTTATGATACATTAGATTATGAAGTTGTAATAAAGGCATATTTATAAGGAGTGACTCTCCCCAAAAAGATATTTTTTTATGATAGTGCAGATCTGACCTTATCATTTTTACATAAGTGTTGATTTAACCATGTATTTTTTACTAAAGTATTGATCTAACCTTGTCTATTAATAATGATACTAATCTAATCCGTTCAACATCAGCCTGCGACGGTCCGACGATGCCGATCGACATTGACCACAGTTGACCGGCATTGTCCGACAGTGATGAATGGCGAAAGGGTTTGAGCACTTTTTGGGAGGGGTAATATCGTCTTTTTATAATTTTCAATTCCCCTTTTTCCAAAGAGGTATAATGGTCATTTTAAATAATTCCAGCCACCGTTTGGTTTTCAAGGTTAGATTGACACTTTTGACCAAAACATGGGGGTTAGATTTGCACTTTCATATATTACAAGGTAATTTATGCACTTACCAACACATAGGGTTAAAACGCACTTTCTCTAAAAGTTATATTCACTAAATATTCTTATTACTTAACATTCATCCTCAAGAGCCAGAGCGTATTTTTAAAAAAAAATATGCTCAACTTATCAAATATATTATGAAATTGAGTATACACAAGAGTTTTAGTAAAGAGATCTGCTAGTTGATCAGAAGTACGTAGATGATGGGTAACAATGGCATCGAACTGCACAAGATCACGAACAATATGGTAATCAATCTCAATATGCTTTGTCATAATGCGCAACACCTAAGTCCTAAAGTAAAATGTTAAGCCGTAATAACTCACAACAAGTCACAACCATAACTATATACTCAGTTTTGAGAAATTCTCAGGAAAGACGGTATTTTCATAAGTTCATGAACAGTCTACAGTGGCTTTTAAGTTAAATGTTATAATATTTTATAAAATTCAATATTGTAAACAAGTAATAATATGTATTTGAATGTGAAAATATAAAAATATATAATATAAAAATATTTTTAAAATTTAATATGTAATTTAACAAATGCAGTGTATAAGGTAAAAACAAGTGACATGTACATATGTTTATGGACAAACCGTCTGTCAGGAAACCTTCTCCTCAGTAGATTGATGCTCTGTCTTCCATGAAATTGGAGTATCATCAAACATCATAAAATAACTAGAAAGACATAGGGATGGCAGTGAGTCGGGTTTTGATGGAGGTCTTCTCCGCATCCGCCTCAATGAGGCGGGTATGGATGTAGTTTTCGTGAGGGTGGGAGGGGGTATGAGTATGAAAATTGATACCCGCCATGGGCAGTAGGTCGGACATGGATATTAGTTCATACATGCCCACCCCCGCCCCACTATACCCACTATGTATACACTAATTTATTATATAATATACTATTATTTATTCATAATGTATATGTTTTACTTATAATATTTTCATGTAAATAATATTAAACTCTTAATAATAAAATTAGTAATTTAAAGTAAAATTTAGGTGTTTTTGGAGATATAAATCAGGTGAGTAAAATGGATTTGAAGTGGGTATGAAGACCCAAGTGGGTGATGGGGCGGGGGTGAATTTTAATATTGTACCCGCCATGGGTGATAAAGCGGGTATGAGTATGAAAATTTTAGGTGGGTATGGGTATGGAGGTACCATAATCTGTACCCGCCCCGCCTCATTGTCATCCCTAGAAAGACATCGTCGTTTAATTGGACAAACGGTCCAATTATAATCACAATAAGCAGATAACTGTAATGAACTGCGAGAAGAGAGTAAAAAAAATACATGCTTCTTGCTTTAGAACATGCTAGAATTGTAGAGGGATTAGAGAATGAGGATATTGTGAGTGGAAGAGGCAAAAATCAAGAGACTAGTTTGAGAAGGCCGGGGGATACTCGTTGGGGGTCCCATTACACTACTATTCTTCGTTTCATTGCTATGTGGGATTCTATTTTGAAAGTGATTGAAAATGGTCACGGTGATGGTGACTCACAACTTAGTAAATCTTCAGCGAGGGGTTTGCTTGAGCAAATGGAGAGTTATGAATTTGTTTTTG
>JAULKK010320174.1:0-11440 GCA_032355705.1 Rubia peregrina
GTTCTGGCTTTTGATATTGAAATTTCAAGCTCTGTTTTTCAGTTTTGTGCTATCAATGGTGTTGTGATTTTTGATTGTGTTGTTGTGCTTGATTTTGGTTAGCATTGATAAATTTATATTTTTGGTTGAATACTTGAATTGTTGTGCTTGATTTTGTTTAGTCTTGCTAAAAAGGTATTTTAAAAAAGGTATTTTTTTTAGAATAGTGGCTAACTGAATTTATCACATTAGTTTATTTATATATATATATATATATTAGTGGTTACCCCATTCAAAATTTTCTGGATCCGCCCCTAATTGTAGTGAGCTCAAAAGCTTGCTAATTTAGTTTTGTTTTGCTGTACCTCAAGGAAGTAGATCTTTTACTTCATTTTTATGTTCTCATATGCATACAAATAAACATAGTTTCCTCATTGATATGTGAAAATTGAGTACAGACTAAAAGTTAATGATTCAACTTCTTTACACCAGTTTCTCCCCCTTGATGCCCACTGAACATATCTTTGATATTTTCTGTATCTTTCTCCACTTTGGTTTTCTTTTTTGCCTTTCCCCCTTGTTGGTTTTCTTCTCAATCACATTGTTCTCCTGAATCGTATCACAAATGATGTAAGAATGCTTTCAAATGATGGAAGAACATCCTTAACTGGTTCATGTTGTAAGTTTAAACATGGTTCTTCCTTCATGTAATCGCCCATAATCTACACATCAGTCAATATAGTGTTCTCTTTTGAGTAGCATAGTTGTTATCCAACGTTGCCAGAGTTTGGCTTAACTGGGGCACCTTGTACAATAACTAACACCTTGGAGTCATTAAGCCTAATGAACATTGTTCCTCCAATCTCTTTAAAATCACAGACTATTTGCATTCATTTCTTAGCAATAGATGATACTTATTTTTTTTATGAAGGTTTTGTATATAGATCAAATCAAAAGAGTTTTAGGCCATCAATCCTAGCCTTTTACAAGCAAAAACCCCTATCAAAACTTTTTATGGAGAAGCAAACAAACAAAAAAACAACCAGCTCGACCAGGGCCCTAGTTTTATTGCGAGCCAAAAACCCCATTTATACACCTATTTTTTCAGGAAATTCATAAAGGGGCCAGCCAAAATCTATCAAAGAAGCAGAATTTTTTCTTAGTGACAGAGATGTTCTTCCTGTCTTAGTTAGAGGATAATAAGTAAGGAAGTCTGCAAAGATTAACAGAGATGTATTAATCGGATGAAGTTTGAAAGAGTAGTCTTTACTCCCACCAATAGTTTAGTCGGGGGATAGTAGCCTAAGGTGTGGCTCGGGATTGACCTAAAATGCACTCTATATTCTATCTAGCTCATCTTTAAAATTTTCTTTCCTTCTATTCTTGCTCCTCTATTTACATTCAGCTTCAACTTGGGCACCCATGGTCTCTATCTTCAAAGCTTCTTGGCTAAAGATCCTCTTGTTCCTTCTATTCCATATTCTATAAAAGGCACTAGTAACCTTCATCAACTTCAAGTCTTGCCTTCTTATTACCATCATTAACAAACACCTTTTTACTTACCTCATGTTGTTCATATTTCTCAACTTCAAGATTTTCATCAACTTCTTAGTGTATGTACAACCCGAAAACAAATGGATTGTTGTCTCATCCACCACATCACATAAATTACACCTTTGTTGTGTCTTCAAAATCCCAAATCTTAGCAATCTATCAACTGTGGGCATCCCTCCCTTTAATAGCATCCATAGGATAATTATATGCGTAGGTAAAATATTTTTTCCCAAATTACCTTTGCATAAAGTCCCTTTTGCTTCCTCCCTTCATTTCATCATACACCATCATTGTCTCCAACTTTTCTTCCTTGTTTATACAACTCCCAAGGATTTGGCAGTGTTTATCTTTCAATTTGTACAACATCTTCCAATGCCAACTTGAACTTACCCCTCATTTGCTTCCTCGTAGACTTCCACTCCTTATGTAATATGCATGGATCCACCTAATTCAAAGAATGTACTTCTTTGAATTTAAGTCCCACAATCTCTTACATAGTGTTGCCTTGTTTCAAATGGAAAGAATCTCTCATTCCCAATCCACCAAAGTTTTTGCTTCTACAAAATGTGTCCCAAGAGATAGGATTATAACTCCCTCCCCTTCTTCTCTTCCCCACAAAAAAACTTCTATAAATCTTCACAATCTCCTCATGAACATCCTCGGTTATACTTAGTATACTAGCCCAAAAGCCAGCTATACTTGGTAAAACCGAATTGATCAACTGCACTTACCCTGCATAAGAAAGAAGACTTGAATTCCAACTATGAATTTTTCTTCTAATTTTGTGCACCAATTGCACAAAATATTGCTTCCTTCACTTCACATTAGATAAAGGCAACCCCAAATATTGCATTGGAAAATCCCCCGTTGTTACATTTAACACTCCAGCCCAGAATTCTTTCTCCTCTTCATCAATTCTAGAAAAATAAATTCTAGATTTCAATGCAAGTGATAAGCAAAAGATAAGCAAATCATAATTTGCTCACTTATTGCAAGACACGAGACGTTCATAAACCTCTTCAAACATCCTTTCACACCCTCTATGAATTTTTGATTTTCTCTACAAAAGATAAGCAAATGATCAGCAAACAACAAAGTATGCACATCAACCTCCTTGCATCTTTGGTAGAATTATACATGTTTCTCCTTATACTCATTTTCCACCATTCTTGTAAGGTACTCCATGCTAAAAAATAACACGAGGGGGGGATAGATGATCCCTTTGTTTAACACAACTTCTACCCATGAAGCTTTCAGAATACCTCCCATTCAAATCCAAGCAAAAGGATGACTTCATTGTACTTCTCTTGATCCAATCTATCATCAACCTGGGGAGCTTCTCAAGCCATTTGATAAGAAATTTTCAGCTTATACAATCAAAGACTTTACTAATATCCACTTTAACAACACAACTTCTCTTCATGCCATCTACATTGTACTTATGTAACAATTCTTGTTTTAAGAGAATGTTGTGTGACATGTGCCTACCTTTCACAAAAGCACTTTGATTCTCATTGATTAAACAAGGCAATAACTCAAAATTTTTTGCACAAACCACTTTGGTTATCACTTTATAAAGTACGGAACAACAAGAAATAGGCCTATAATCACTTGCAAATTGAGGTTGACTCACCTTTGGGATCAAGGATATCACGGCTTGATTCAAGGAGTTTGGATTTCCCCCCCATTGAAAAAGGTTTGTACGGCCTCCACCATACTTACTCCAATTATCTCTCAATTGCTCCTAAAAAATTGGCTTGTATAACTATCTCTCCCCTGCTTTTGTTAGGATGAATCCCCCAAATTGCTTTCTTCACCTTTTTTGCACCAATTGGTTAGATTAAGAACGCTTGTTGTTGTATGCTTAGCACTCCACCAAAAGTAGCCAATTTTTTCTCCAAGTCTTTAGTCTCTCAATAGACTCCCAAATGGCTTTTATAGTGCCTCTTCAAATGTTCTTCAATCTGGCCTAGATTGGATAGTAATACACTCCCCTCCTTTATGTTCATAATTTTGTTCTTGTATAGTTGTATTGCCTTGTTCTCATAGAAGCATAAAACAACTTGGTAGGCCTATCACCCTCATGAAACCGTTGCACTTTAGCTCTTTGTTGCAATAACTTCTATTCAGTCTCCTCTAATTCTTCAAGCACTTTCCTTGCATCAAATTACACCCTTGCCTCCTTTAATCCCTTATTTCTTCATTCAACCTCTCTTGTACCAAAAGCCATTCTTCTTAGCCTTCTCCGCCCTTTCTTCAATCTTAGAGAACTCCCTTCTATTAAGCCTATTCAAAGGCTTTTCCATGTCTTCAAGAATTTTACCAAAATCCTTCATTGTGCTCACCTTCCTCAAAACGACTTGGATTGTCCCATTGAACTGTGGTGAGGACTCTCACATGTTTAAATATTTGAAGCTCCTCCTCTCCTTATCTCCCTTATGCCAACTCAAAATGATAGGATGGTGGTACGAAAGTGTGTCCATTTTTGCCTCATAAAAGGCTTGGATGTGCCTCCTTACCCACTCTTGGGTTACAATGCCTCTATGAAGTTTGCTTTTTTTATTCAAGTCTCCCCCTTCCCTGTTGCATTAAGTAAACTTTTGGCCAATAGTTTTAATTTCAACCAAAAAATTAACCTCCATCACTTCTTGGAAATCCAAGACTTCATTTTCTTCACCTTCATTCCCACCTTCTCTATTCCAAAAAACCAAAGGAGAGTTAAAATCTCATATGATCAACCATAGTTTATCATCTCTGGTCTTTTTCCCCTTTAGGAACTCCCACATCGGTTTCCACTTTTCAATAGTGTTATGGTCATACACCATGGTCAAGAAGAACTCCAAGTTATTGCTCCTAATCACCCGATCAAAAACCATCCATTGATCCTCAACATTCAACACCTTTATATTATAGAAATCAGCTCTCTAACCTAGCCAATATCTCCCCCTACAACATTCTCATTTGTCATCAACTCCCAACCAAGCCCTATTCTTCCCCCCTCCCTCCCCATGCACTCTTTTTTTTGGTTTTCTTCTTTTACTTTGGTTTCCAATAGCCCCAACAACCTATATGATTAAGCATACAAAGTTTTTCACCCTCCTATACTCATCACATTTATTCAAACCCCTCACATTCCAACAAGCAAATATACTATTCATAAGGAGGGTCTGATAAGAGAGTATACCCTTTACCCTCACCCTTCTTGAACTCCTTGGACTTTCTTCTTTCTTCCTTGCCGCCCTTATTCCTTTCCCTACCATTTTGAACTCAATATCCTCTCCCCTTGCTTCCCTTTAACTTCCCCCTGTTTCCCTTTAGCTTCCTCTTGCTGCCCCTTAACTTCTTTCACTCTCATTTACTTCTCACCTTCTTCAAAACCCTCCCAATTGGCACATAAATCCTCCTATTCATTTGTCTTTTTTTTAGCTTCACTTTTTTTTCCTACACACCTCCCCATTATGCCCAATCATCCCACATTTCCACACTTATTTAGCTTCCATTCAATTTTTTTGTTAGTTAACAATCACCTTGTTTTCATTAAGGTAAATCAACTTGTCCGCAAGAGTATCACTTATCATCACCTCAACTTGAACCCTTTGAAAAATCCATCCTCTCCTTCTCTTGTGTTGCTCTATCAAGATTCAAAGGCTTCCCAAGTGGACTTACTATCTTGCTTATGAGTTTTGGTTGCCAATACTTCAATGGCAATCTGGGGAGTTATCAAAACCGGGACAAAAGTAGGTTCTTCAATCACACCTTCTTCATTCCAATATTTCAAGAGCACGAGTTCCCTATAAAAAAATACCACTCCTTTCTCCAAAATAGCCCCATTATGCTATTTACTTTGAAATTTGACCATAAAAACTCCTGAATTTAGAAGCCATACCTTGTTATTTCTTCTTCCCCAAATCCGAAAAAAGAATCCCTCCATGACTTTGAATGGTGGGTTGCTGCCCAAAAAATTAGTGAGTCGAGATCGAGCAGTGGTGTGCTCGAGCTCGAAAAAAATAGTGTGCTTGTGTTCAAGCTCGAGATCGTTCAAGCCCAAAATTTATCTCAATCTCGTAATAGTTTGTTTGTTATATGCTCGACCATGGTTCGTAAGCTCGATTGAATTCGAGCTTACACAAAAATACATGCTCAATCCCACAAAATTCCATACTTTTATTTCTTCATCCACATCTTCATGTCATTCTCGTTCTTGTCTCCAACACAATAATGACCTGCAAATTAGTAAAAAAAATTATGTTATACTATAAAAACAACCTAAATAAGTATTCACACATTAGTAAAATGATAATCTACTCATTCCACAATGGGCTACGGTTTGCACTAGCACCAACTCCACAATAGTCCGCATTTTCCACAATAGCACCAACTTCACAACTCCATAATGGAACCAACTCCACACTAGAAAAATAAAGAAATAGAGGACATGCATACTCACTTGTTCTATAACACTATGGTCTATACACAATACAATACTCAATTTTTAATTACATGTTAAGCTAGTATACAATCACTCTTTCATCCTCACGATACAAGCATGTACGAAATTTATAAGTCTTGTTTTACATAGCTAATATGCAATTCAAAGGCCAAATTAAATATATTTATAAAAATATATTATACAATTGCGTAAATAATGAGATATAACTTACTTAGAGCTAGATGAGGCATTGGGAAGAAATATCTCTCGGCAAATTTTTTCTTCCTATAACATGAAACAAAAAAGTCAGTAACAAAAGCTAATTGTACTCAAATTTTAAACAAAGCTTTAAACCACCTTGATTTTCTTCTTCACTCCGAATAGATGACGAATCCAATCTTCTCCATAAAGTAGAGTTTGCACAGTTTCTGGTCTTATTGATGAACGACAAGGATCTATTTCCCTTTTCCCTGAGCTAAATGTTTCTTCTAATGCAACGGTACTCAAAGGAATAACCAATATATCAGCCGCCATCTTCAACAAAATTGGATAATGTATTTTGTTCAATTTCAACCACTCTAAACAAGAAAAGTTAGGTGGAATTTCATTCTTCTTCTAGCAAGGCCTTTGAAGATAATCTGTAAGTTCAAATACTTCTGGATTTGATGTCTCAACTCTAGCACAAAATGCATCAAAATCATCCCAACTCGCTTGTTTCATATTAGAGCTTGAAGAGCCAAAACTTTCCGAATGAGATGAGGCCATATTGATAGAATTTTCAGCGGCATACTCTTCATATAGAGACTCAAGAAATTTTGTCACCTTTGCAATATTTTTATCAGACTCAACTCCATAATAAAGTTGAGGAAAAAAAATTGTACAGATAACATCTTCCTAGTTGGATCCAACAGCAACTACAATCATCAATAAAAAAAATTATTTCATTTTTCAAGACAATCTCTAATAACTATATCATCATGAAGTACATAACCAGCTAATGTTGGTTTCATCTTTTGGACTTCTTGAATAAATAAATTTGAAGTAGGATAGATACTACCTTAAATGATATGCGCGACTGAACAAAAAGCCCCTAACAAAGAGTATATTTTCTCACAATTTTCCAAATCTTGCTCTGAAGGAAAGCTAAGATTCATGATGTCTCATTCTAAAAATGCCTTGAAAGAATCTTTGAAATTCAGTGCACAATTCAACATCTCAAAAGTCTAATTCCATCTTGTTTTAACATCTCGAATCAACTTTCTATCTTTCAAACCTAATTGTTGAGCACATGATGAAAATAACATGCGTATTTTCTATGAATGAGTGATATATTCTACACTCTCTTATATCATTAATAGCATTCCTAATTGCAGTCAGTCCATCTTGAAAACACAAGTTCAATATTTGTGCACAACAACGAACATGAAATAGATCTCTATCACATGTCAATTTTCTTGACCTCCCAATCATATATTTAAATTTTCGTAGAGTTGAATCATTTGATAAGGCATTGTTAACAGTAATAGTAAACACCTTGTTATCAATGCCCCAATTAGTTATACACCTGAAAATAGCATATGAAAGTTGAAGACCTCCCCTAGGTGGTGGAATATAGTGAAAGCTTAAAACTCTTTTTTCGCAAATGCCAAGAAGAATCAACCCAATGCTCGCTGGCAACCATGTATTTGATCCTTTGATTCTTTGACTTCCAAAAATCTATTGTCATACTTATTTTATTCACTCCTAGTGATTTCTTCAGTTTCTTCCTTCTAATCTCTTAACTACTCACACAATCAGTTTTGCATGTGTTCCAGCTATTTTTTGTCCACTTTGGCACTCCCCGTTTCATCATCATGTTGAAACCCTCTTCTTCTTATATGGAAAATGGATGCTCGTGAATCATAATCCAGCGAGAAACTCCCTCTCGCATAATCTCCATATCAAACTTTCCATAGTGCAAAATAGGTGATAAATATGCAACATCAGTGGGCAAAAAAATTACCAGTGTGTGTTTCTCATATTCTTGAATATTAATCTTCCTATTAGTGCATGTGTTCAGATGCCTATTTAAATGTGTTGTAACCCCTAACTTGAATTTTGTAAATTTATCCTTATAATGATTACACACATCTTTCTTTTATCCACCTTCAACTTCCACATGAAAATTTCTCCACACAGATGAAGTCTTTTTTTTAACCTTTCATCTTCCTCCTTATTTTCCATGCACTATCTTTGTCTTGTATTGAAAAAATTCCACCAATCTCTTTATCAACTTCTGCTCTCATCCCTTCTAGAATAGCGATAATATTGGTGCTAGGTATAAGCAGCCCTTCCATAGACATATCTAAGGACATACGATATACATAATCCAAATTTAGAAATTTAGCTCAATACTGATACATGTCACTCAGTGGTTGGTTCACTGAAATCTGGACATAAAACTTCAGAAGAAAAAAAAAATCAAACTGGTACCTGCATTGGTTACCTTAAAATTATTTTTATATTTTATTAACTTATGATTCTAGTTACTTTTTTTACTGTTTGATAGCTTCACATATCAGAAAGAAAATTTTCATTTATTTATTAGTTTAATAATAGAGGCATCTTCAAATGCTAATAAAGTTAAAGATTCTATCAATGACATGTAATCGGGAGATTTTCTAAGATCATTTTAAATGACTACATCTCGATCCATTGTCCTACAATTAAGTCAATTACAATTCAGGCCATGACCATTCTTACAACAAAAAATAAATCCCATATCAGAAATCCTAATTTAACATATATATATATATAGACATATATAATTCAAATCATCACCACCCTTACTATTATCAAAGACTATGAAGTAAAAATTCAAAAGAAACTAACCTTTTCCAATGTAAATATGACACCCTTTAGGTTATAAAATCAATTCTTCATTAATGGAAAATAATTTAAAGAAAACCCTGCTGCTTTTTCAGAATTGAGGAGCATTTAATGATTAGGGCTCATTTTAAATAAATAAATATATATTGACCCACTTTCCGATCTTGGAAATTACCTTCTTCACATACAAAGTCACAACACATTACTTTTTGAACTCGAAAATAAGATTTCAAACACGAAAACAATTGTGTCTTTAAGGCAAGGAGACCATAGACTTTACGAGCTCGAAAATCAATTCGCACCTACTTTTTTATCTCGAAAAAGTACAATTTTAAAGGCGGTTATGACTAATAGTCTTCTATTCATGCAGTTTAAAGGCAGTTCCGTCATCAAACGCCTTTCATTGGCCATATTTAAAGGTAATTTTTACAAAACCACCTTCATTTAAAACTTAACCGACTTTAAAATGGAAGTCTCGGTACGATGGGAACTTTCTAAGCTCAAAAATGGTTCCTAAAGGTGCATTTTTTCAAATTTTTAAAAACTGTCTTCCAATGCCACTTTCAATAGAAGAATCTCTATTAGCGCATATTTGTGCAAACCAAGTGAAACTTTAAGATGCTTGTTTGGGTCCTCTCCGGCCATCCTATGGAAAGTGGACAAGCATTATATCATGCTTCTCTTCAGCTCACAAGTGACATTTGGTGGAAAAGGCGGGAAGACTATGCAAAGAGGTTGACTCTCTAGATTCGGAGCCATCAACTCCCTAAGCGTCTGATTGTCTTCCTCCATCTCAACTCTTTCTTAAAAAATAAATGATTCTCGCAGAATCTCTCATCCAGTTCTTCTCCTTCTCCTTCTCCGACCACCTATATTTTCTGGTAGATAGTGTAGAGTTCCCAAGTTCTTGGTATGGGTATGTACCATAAACAAGAAACTAGACACTATCAGCCCTAAGAGAAAACACTAGAAAAAGATTAGAAGTAACCGGAATAACTATAGAAAAATCTCAACACAAAAACCAACTAAAGCTACAAAAAAACACTAACTACTCTACCAACTAGTAAAGCAAGTTAAAAATTAAATCTTTAAACTATCATCCCCGACAGCGGCGTCAAAATTGATCTGCACTCTACGAGGTCACTAATAAACCATCATTTCCACGGGAGATAAATTATCCCTCAAATCACTTCACAAAGATAAGAATTTATATTTTTGCTTCTGTACTCACTAAAAACTACCAAAGGGGCAGCTAGTGGAAAATCTCGGTCGTTCACAAAGATGCTAGGATTTAAAAGCTAACTACACAACACTAGCAATTGAGAGTCACTTCGATTGCATGTCAGGAATAGCTAGTGCCTCAAACATGGTTTTTTTCCAGGGAGGATTGTTTATACTAACGAACATGCAAAGTAAGATAATAAACTATATTAAGCTAACACTTGGGGATATTTGTATAACATGACCAGTATATGATTTTGATTTTAGATTCTATCAAACGCAAGACATATAAACCCATTCCAATGTGTATGTCACATAGTGTGGTTGATAGTCAACATTTCCTAATGTCTATCACACAAAGGTTCCCACATCTATGCTATCAACCTCACATCCATAATTAGAGAAAGTGCATCGTGTGGTTCAATAGATCTGCGCTCCTCTTTCCCCTAAAGAATCACATCTCAGGCCTCCACTATGAATGCTTCTCCCCAGGCCTACCGATGCAAAGAAATATGCATCTTATGATGACTCTAGGGTTGAAACGACAATGGTCGCTAAACTGTAACCCTAATTGCTACAAACCATTATACTTATCTATCGGGATTCTAGACCCAGTCGACATTAAGCATACACTCGTGTGGATTTGGTGCTAACAACATATGAACCTACACTTACATAACCGGGACTCGCGATCCTGCATATCCTAACCGGACACTCCCAAGGGAAACAAGACTATCATGATTCATGTTACATACTACAATGGTGTATCAAAGAGTAAAACTAGCAGGCATCATTTCAAGAATGTAAAGAACAAGCCAAGCATAATATTCATACACACATAAGATATGGTAATCTAAAATGTCACAAAATCACTACCAAATCATGAATACAAATGATACGTCCATTTTATACGATGATTTTGTGACCCTTTATACTCATTTTGGTATGCTTTTGTACTCTGGGTGCTCCATTTTACCTTGAAATTCTATTACTAGAGTTAGGAGTGACTTTAACGCTCTTATCACTTTTAATACGGATTTTGTGCGATGAGGTAATCATTGGAAGATTTGAAGATCACGAAGACTCCATTTTGAGGACAATGAAGACCTTGAAGACCTGAAGAAGGGAGGAGGAGACAACTACACCTAGACCAAAAAGAAGATGACATTTGAGGGAGTCTACTATGCCCGTTGCGAGTTGCGACGCATGTATCGCGATGGTCCTCTGCCCAGATCTACTTTATGGACATTTTGTACTATAAATACTCTCTTATCCTTCTCCCTTTCCAACAACTTTTTCTCTCTCGATTCTGAACACAAAACCCTAGTTTTTCTTCCATTTTCATCTTGCTTTCTTCTTGATTTCATGTTTGAATTACTATTGTTATTT
>JAULKK010320185.1:0-11439 GCA_032355705.1 Rubia peregrina
AAAAACATTCAAGTTGATCAGGCTTAAACATATTAGAAATAAAATTCAACCAAGAATAATCAAGAACATGCAAGAATTAATTATAAAGCAATTAGGCCTCACGATTTATAACTAACATTTATTATTCTCTGCCGATATATGATTTAGGTACTCATAATAATAAAATTAAACAAATAAATAATATATAAACTAAACATAATAAATAATCAAAATAATCAAACCAATTACTGGTGGATGAATACTCTGCGCAAGAATCTGATTTCAAAAGATTTGGAACCTCAATATACAACGGCGATAATTATGTCCAGGGATGATAAGCATATATTAATATGGTTGGGTTCAATGGTTGGGTTCAATGTGAACACAAACCAAATAAATATCAAGCAATGTGAACACAAACCAAATAAATATCAAGCATACTCTCTGATCTTTCTTTTAAACTAAATCTGAAACTGCGTGAAAAACAAATGAAGATTCACTCTCTTTCTTTGTCTGCTTCAGGAGATATATATAATAATCCCCCACGACTACACGTCTCACGTCTCACCCCACGACTAACTTCGTGTGTACATTCACACAATTCCCAAAATACATTACAATTCTTTCCAGATCCAAATTCTAATAATAAACCAATCACATCCCTAAATTATCTCCAAAATATTTCCCAAGCATATACGGCTGCCTCTTTGCATTTTTACTGCATTCTTTTCATCTTAATTGCCACATTGCTCCTTCCAAGCCCACCAAAGCCCAAACATGAAATCTGTGACAAACAACACCTAAAGTGCACATTAATTCTCGTAAAAGCACAATAAACCCCAATAAAATAAACATAATTTATACACATCATCGGCATACACCTTAGTCTACTTTCATTGTATGGTACACTATTGTTGTCCCATAGGGCGTGTTGGCTAAGGTAATTGGGGTTAGCTAATTGGGGGAGTGAGAAGTCGGCGACTGTGTGAGTATATGCATTTGGATTGTGAGCACCGCTCCAATGATCATACACTAGTTAGACTGGCTACTCACTGGTGAATAATTGGATGGTAGTCCGATGGGAGAAATTATAGTAGTAGCAACTATGGTTGTCATAATTCGACCCTTGTCATCGGAACCCTAGAGTCACAATAAGGTGCCGATCCCTTTGCCACTATAATTCTAGGGAGAAATATTCATAATGGAGTGTCCGAGATGTAATTATTTATGGGGGATGAACCGAACGAACTGCATAACAACAAGGCTATTCTTGTACTTCCTTAATTACGGAGCCAGTGTCAATAGAAGAAAATGAGAGCACCCTTATGTGACAGATAGAGGGAAGTGTTGACTACCGATCACACTATGTGACATAAGTATTACGATGATTTAATACGTCTTGTACTTGATTGAATCTAGGATTGAAACATACTACAGGTCATGTAATGCAAATATCCCCAAGTTCTAATTTTATATAGTTTACTCTCTTGTCTTTGCATGATTGTATTTGTAAGACAAACACACACACCCAAAATCTTGTTTTGTGACATTAGCTATTCCTGACACCTGATCGGATTGACGACCCGATTGTGGTTTTGCGTAGTTAACCTTTAAATTCCTAGCATATCTGTGGATGACCCCAGACTTCCTACTATCTACCTTTTGGTAATTTAGTAGTAGGAACGGGAGCAACGCTATAAATATTTATCTTTCATTCAAAGCGCTCTGCGGGTTAATAGATTTCTTGTGAAAAAGTTGATTTATTAGCGACCCCTTGGAGTGAGGATCAAAATTTATCAAGTAATTAAATTTACAACCCCACCAAAATACAACATAAGAACACAATACAAACGTTCAACTCAATTGTAATATCAAAGAAATTTAATTTACCTTAGAAGCCGTATTGTTTGGAAAATTTCTAATATCATGGTAGGCTAACTCCCTACAACCCTTGCATAATATCTAGATTTTTTTGTGCTACTCAAACACTTTCTCCTTTTCCCCATTTAGTCTTTTGCCACCATTTCCGCTGCCCTTATTTTTAGAAACTTTTGGAGGCTTGACATGAATTTAACTCGGATCGTTTGATCTAAGGAGAAGCTCTATGTATTGTGTTTTGGTTGGAGTTTTCTTCATAGCCTTTTTTGATTCCATGTTCAACCTCACAGCTCAGAAGCTTTCCACGAGAGAAATGAGATCCACCTCCCTATTTTTTCCCACACTCACATAACTATTGATCTTCAATCACAACTCATTCAAAACCTCCTTCTTACCCAAGGCTGGTGTACATTATTCCAAAATATAGCCTTCCAAGTCAAATATAGGCATTTTCATTGCCATTTTAGTCCATCTTTTGAGCAAATACCTGTCCAGAATTGTTCCAACATTCTTTTATTTCACAACCAAATCATGTGTCGCTAAGGTAGACTCATCCTCTCAAACATCTAACACGAACACTTTTTCCAAACTAGTCTTACTAAAGACCACCTCAAAAATGTTTCTACATTTCACTTTATGGAGTTTGGCAATCTGTAGTTCATTTTCAACCTTGAGATCTTCAACATTACAATCAAAACAAGACCCTGAAACTCGTAAAAGATGGTTTTTGTAAGAATCTCTGAGGCCGTCTTCTCAATGATCAACGAAGTCTGACATTCCATAAATATGTTCCTGGAGTCACTATCATTCCGACCTTGTATATATCTTTAAGAATCACCCGTTGTCTCATACCTCATGTAGAACTCAACAAGAGTTACATGCGGATTAGTAAAGCACGTGAAGAAGTTATTCTCACTTCCTGATCTGGAAGTCGTTCTCATCATGCCTCCTAAGAATAAATCTTTGAAATATGCAAGAATCCACGTATGCCTGATCTCGAACATGTGACAAAACAAATCATGACCAGCAATTTGTATTCCTCTAGCAATGCATGCCATTCTGTCTCAAAATCCTTCAACTTCTTCTCCAAGCTCCATACACATGCATTTATCTTTTCCAAAAAATCAGTCTCTTTCAAAATCAACCTATTCACTTATTTAACCATAAATTAATGTACTTACACAAATTATAGTCGCACTTCCAAAAACCTTTAAAATGAAGTAGGAGTGATCTTAAATTTAACATATTTTTAAAAATAACATGTTAGAAAAAGTAATATGACTAAAAAAAATGGTCAAAAAATACCTTGTTTGGCATCTTCTTCATAATATGCCACATACAAAGTCTATTCTCTGTCTTCTCAAACACATTACTTCTTGCAACTTTCATAACTGGATCTTGATCCGTTATCAAGCAAGTAGGCTCACGACTTCCCATAGCCTTTATGAAAGTTTTGAATATCCACTCGAAAGAGCAAATGTCTTCTTTAGCAATAAAGATGCCCCAAATGTGATGCATTTCTTGTGATGGTCGACTCCAGTAAATGGTCCAAAAATTATGTTGTAACTATTGGTATTGTAAGTGGTATAAAAAACCATATCACCAACGATAGCATAATTTTTCTACACATCATATCTGCCCAAAAAGCCTTAGTTAAACATGAATCTTCATCCATCTCAAACTCAAAGAAGAAAGCACTCCACATCAAAATTTTCATTTTGAAGTTGTCAACAAACATCTGAGCATCTAAACCTTCAATGTATGCTTTCATATCCCGTTGAAAGTTCTTGAAATCTTGTTTCGAAGCACCTACATTATCATATCCACCAACATGATCCTTAATAACTCTAAAAGTAGTTGTCAGTCCAATGTTTAACCTTGAGTTGTCCACTATCATCTTCTTGTGTAAAATTGTCAAGTTTCAGCATTGCTTTTCTTTTCTGGTGCTTGGAGTGGCAAGAGGGTGGTTGTGTCCTTCATGAAAGCTTATAACTAAATAATCACCTTCATTTCGTAGTTGATTAACTAACTGAGCTTTACACCCCAATGGAGTCACCAATCATATTCTTCTACTACAGTTGCTTCCAACTCCTTACTTTTAGACTGATTCTCTTTATTCTCCGGGCGCCTCCCTTTGAATCCAGCTTTGTTGCAAAAATAAAATTTCATAAATACTTCCCCCTCTTTGTTCCTTTTTTTTGTAGAGAATCTTGTATTGAAACCACAAGCCAAAGCATAGTGTTTTTAGAACTAGAATCCTTCGTCAAATGATTGTAATTTCATCCCCAAAGTTTGTTTCAACTAATTTGGATAGCATTAAAACCACTTTCTTGAACCTCCAGGTGTTACTAATAGTCAGGCTACGGGACTAATCCATGTAAGTTGGAGCAGTCAGAATTTTCATTACACACCGAATCTACAAAATAAATTACAAAGAAATAAACAACTTAAATTATATACTACTGCAAATTACAGCAGATACTACTATGGTTAAGATTACAGTAGTAGATGCAGGTTAAGATTACAGAAACAGAAATGTACAAATTTCATGGAATATATGAATCTCACATTCATATTACAACAAGAGAGTTACATGAAGTTCACGGTATGTCAAAAGAGCTATATTGCCGTTATGATAGCAGAGAATTAGCACTAAGCATGCTCACGTAATTCGGCCTTGAAATGCAGGAATTTAATCGGATCAACCTAAGCAAGTTCATACATTAACAATCACAACGCTAAAGAGATTGCAGCATTTGGAAAATATATTACTTCCTGTTAAAGTAGTTCTAGGTATGTAATTCTTAGCCAGGAATTACAGTTATGTTACTAACTCTCAGATTAGGAAGTATGTGCTCATTCATCCTTGGGTTAGATGAGGACATGGAGCTAGCAAAGCTTCTAACTTGTTATCAGGATATGCTTGGCCTTCTCAATATACATAAAGTTTCACGTTTAAACACACAAGTATTGCTTCCTTATGAGAGCAAGTTTCAACTTTCATTGCAGATCCTCTAAAACTAATGTGAAAGGAACTTATAATATTTGTTGGAACTTGCTGATGCCTCAAATTCTTATATGTCTAGTTGCGAGGAAGATTACAATAGGTTTCAAAAAATTAAATAACTACAGATTGGAGATAACCCAAAGAAATCATATAAACAAAATAAGCAGTATTCAATAGCAGGGATATAGATAACTACATCATTTTTCACAGGAAAAAGAACAACACACTTTTGTTGGGGGAAAAACTCAAGGTCTACCATCACTAAAAAAAAATCTGTCAAAAAACACTACAACTCATCTTTGCACCTAAAACATAAATCCTTAATCATGACCAATCCATATAGAAAAAGGATCATTTATGGCTTTAATAACCATTTGGCAGTTAGTTTCTATCACAAAAATAAAAATATTCAGATCTGCAAAAATCATTAAACCAAGTCTGATTGCATTTAATTTTGCATAAAGAAGGGAGAGAGCAGTGAATAGAATGCAAAAACTGTGAACTAAAGATCCATTTCCATTCCTGACTATGAGGCATGCAATAACAAGGAACTAACAGTGAAAAACAATGGGGACAAAAACAAGGAACTAAGAAAATTTCACAAAGCAAGGAACTGAAGTGTTTGTCATTCATCTTCAAATGTTTTCGTGCAACAAGCACGAGTTAGAGATATTTGTTGATTTTTCTATCCATGATTTGGACTTGACAAATTATGTAGCCAACAAAAACATCTCAAAGCAGCAGCTGTATGAACTTTACGCCCTAACTCATCACAATGGTAACATGGGAAGTGGGCATTACACAACACATATCAAGGTATGTTCATCAATCCTCATATCCACATTTCCAATCTAGTTTGAGTCAAATGTTTTACATTGCCGCCTAAATGATACCCAGGTAAGGTAATAAGCAACATGGAACTAATAGTTATGGAACATGGTTCTTAAACAGGATAAGTGTGTGCGTGCCCCTGCATATATTCTGCACAAGGATAAGTTACTTTCCGGTTTAGCCAAATGTTGAACACTATACAAAGGGCGTGTTAAAAGAGATTAAGCAGTCAAAAACAATCGGTGCAGCCGAATTTGACTGAATTCAAAAATTGAAATTGAATCAAAACCTATATATACATATGAGGTTCAGAAACTGAAATTGTAGTTTTAGTTAACTGATAGGGCTACTAAGGGTGTGTTCTCACAAGAGCAAACCAGCCTGTACAATATTTACAGCAGTACAACAACAAACTAGGATAAAAATAAAAGCCAAACTCATTCATACTTTATTTTAGATAACACCTTAAAATAAAGCTTTAAAAGACACGGGATAAAAAGGAGACACACCAAAGGAGCCAGAGCATATTAATCGTCACCTAATACACCATCAACAACATTAACACCACCAAGACAGCACACGAAACACACAGAAAACAAAAATAGAATACCTCAATTGCAGCAAATTTCAAACAAATTTTCACTGCTACAAATGCAAGACTTGAAAAAAAATCCTTCCAAACCCGATGTAGACTGTAACATAGTAGGTGTGATATCTCTCAGCCCTTCCGAAATTGCACCAAATAGCAACAAAAGATCACTTTTAGAATATTGGAATCAGAACCAAACTGTCTAAATGCACAGAATTAAAGTGCAAAGACATCACAGTTGCAAAAATAACAACAAACTAGGATTACTTCATTATTTTTCTTCACAGAGACTTTAATTCACCATCATTCTTCACAGAAATATGCAAGTGACATACGGACACAAAATATTTGGATTAACCTAGCGAGGGACCTTGTGCTTCCTCTCCAACGTTCCATTACAATGAAAGCATTACACTGAAAGATTTGCACCCAATTTTTGGGACTCCAAATATTTCTGCAAGCATCAAATATAGGAATTGAAAGTTCATATAGACACAATATCAAACAACTTTACTACAAACAAAAAATTATTGAACAGAAGAAAATCTCATAAAGACATCAGTTTTAATTACCTTAACAAAAAACAGTCAAAATGAAGAACGAGATGAGGCATAAGAGATGAGAGATGGAGGGATCGGCGTGGACTAAGAAGAACCGGAGTGCGCAGAGGCGGACCGACGGTAGGGATGGGGCAGCGGTGTCGGGAAGAAGCAGTGGCGTCGGGATGAAACAACGGCATCGCCGATGCTATAACTCGGAAAAGATCCGAATACTGTGTCTGTTTTTTGGCCAACGTTCTGTATCTTTTTTTTAAAGTTAATAACTTTAATTAGTAATATTTGATGGCTGTCTCACATAACTCCTTGGTCTCACATAGATCCCTTGTCTCACCGGATCCCTCCCCTATATATATATATATAGAATTAGGATCATTTGAGAACACTCATCTATGTAAGAATAGATCCTGACCGTTGAAGATATTAAATTCCTCGGTTCCAATTTTATGTAAACATCCCTCTCTCTTTTTTCCGCTTCCTTTCTTCTTTCACGCATTTCCCCTCTTCGTGATTTTTTGGTCTCTACTTCAAAGGGTTACACATTGGATATTATTATAAGATGATTATGTTTCCTCCAGAATATCCTTTTCAACCCCTTGCTTCACCCTGACAACTCCAAATGGATGATTTGCTACTGAGACAAAAATCTGTCTTTCTCTGAGTGATTTTTATCCTGAAACTTGGAACCTTAGAGTACAACTTGCATATGATTCAATCAACGCTTACAAGTACTTCAATCAACGCTTGTAAGTACATTAAATGTAAGTTTTAGGCGCTTATTTTACAACTTGTGTGTTTTAGGAAAATAACCTGGTGCTTAAAGTACACCTCGTATGTGTTTTAACCATCGCTTGTAAGTGCTTGAAATGAAACTAGTATGTGCTTCTTTTATTTTCTACGAAAATAACTTGGTGTTTAGAATGACATTCTCGTAGGTGTTTCAATTTTTGCTTGTAAATGCTTACGATGTAACTAGTAGGTGCTTCTTTTATAACTTACATAGGTTACAAAAAGTCGAGAACTACTTGGTTCTTAGAGTAAACTCGTAGATGTTTTGGTCATCGCTTTTAAGTGCTTCTATTAAGGAATAAAGATATTTACCAATATTACTTGTGATTGTAATTAGATTAGAATTCCTTTTCTAATCTGGTATAGGTCTTTGTACTACTATATAATGTACCCAAGAGCATGAATACAAACACAACATTATTACCCCGTAAATATTCTTCATGGTATCAGAGCCTAAAATCCTAAAAACATAAAGAAATTTTTTGATCTCTTCCGAGCAGCCGCTGCCGCCGTCGACCGCGCTGTCGTCTCCAGCCGTATGCCGCTGCTGGTCGCCGTGTTTTGCTTCTGTTGCAGATCTGCTACCTTACACTGATCTACCACTTCCGACGCTGTGCCACGCGCCGCTTGACGCGCCGTCATCGCCTTGTCGCGCGCCGCTTGGTTTGTGCTATATTTTACTGATCCACAACCTTCGCTAATCAGTAACTATGTCTACTCCAAATTCAAGTTCTGATTCCACTGAACAGGCCCGCATCACTGCTGAAGCCGAGTCTGCTAAATTACAAAACCTTAGCGCCAGTGATGTTATTGTAAATTTGCTTAAACAGTTGCAATTGTAATCTGGAACTGGGGGTACTGTACCTACGAGTCGTACTATGCAAGACTCATACTTCCTCAGTACGTCCAACGACCCGGGTTTGTCAATCTATCTCGTCATACTTAAAGGAGAGGAGAATTACCTAGAATGGTCTAATGCTATTTACGGTGCTATGCTTGCTAAGAAGAAGAATGGTTTCATTGATGGAACTATTACTAAACCTCAAGAAAATCATCCTGATGTGGTTGAATGACCTGGAATCAATGCTACCATGGTGTGTTGGATTTGACAAACCCTGGATCCACCATTATGTTCATATACCAGTTACTATCCCACGGTGAAGGAACTATGGGAAGATCTTAATGCGCGTTTTACCCTTGGAAATGGTCCAAAAATTCTGTAGATGCGTGAAGATATTAAAAAATGTTGATAGAATGGTAAGGTTGTTGCCATTTATTTTGGTCACATAAAGAAGCTGTTTGGTGATTACAACGCCCTTCGACCTCCTTTAGTTTGCACATGTGAAGCTTGTAAACTTCTATTTACCTGCAACTATGTTGCCAATGCCTTCCTAGAACGTGAGAAAGACATGATCTACCAGTTTCTCATGGGTCTTGACGAAGGCTATCATACATTGCGATCCAACATCATGACCACCGATCCACTTTTCCCAGTCATGAGTGTCTATGCTCTTGTTGCTCAGGAGGATAATCAAATATCCGTCGTTAATTCTAGTGAAACTTCAACTGACTCACTAGCATATGTTGCACACCGCCCACCACCTTCGGGGTTCTTCGTCAGCTGGTCTCACTTCAGCTGACCGCAAGAATCTGATATGTTCGCACTGTCATCGCAAGTGCCATGATAATGATACATGGTTCAAACTCAATGGAGTACCATATTGGTTCAAGGATTTGAACCAAAAGACCAAGAAACCGGGGGTCGAACCAGCCGACCACCGCTGCCATGCACGGTGGACCAACGATCGACGGCCGCCTGGCTCCACCGCCCTTTGTCGGTGTTGTCGTGCCTCCTCCGAGGCACGCTGCCGCAGTCTCCCGGACTACGCATGCCCGTTCTAATTTTGATCCTGCTCTGTCTGATGACCAATGAGTACGACCCTACATTTATTTAAATAGTTTAATGTTGTGTCTAACCTTGGGTCAGGTAAGTCTACTCTACCATGGATACTTGATACGGGAGCCTCATATCACATGACCAGTGACAAGAGTTCTCTCTTTGATATTACTACTGTTGTGCATTCCGTAAATGTTGTGCTGCCTGATGGTTCTGTTTCATCTGCGAACCAATATGGTTCTATTCGTTTTGGGGATGTTACTCTTACTCATGTACTTTACATACCCTCTCAGCATTGCCATTTATTATCTTGTTCTAGATTGTTATCTGGCTTAAAATGTCTAGCTTTGTTTACTGAAAATTATTGCATTTTTACAGAAAATCAGTACGAGGAATGTGATTGGTCTGGGTGAACAGCAGGGGGGAGGGTTTATTGGCTTCATGTGCTGGCTCCGAATGTTCATCTCTCGCAGTCTCTACCGACAGTTGCTTCAGTTACTTCTTCTGATTTATGGCATCAGAGTTTTGGGCAACCATCCTCTATGGTGTTGTCTTATACTTCTACTATTGATTTTAGCACAAATAATGTTTCTGTTTCTTGCTCTGTTTGTCATAGAGCAAAACAGACTAGACATAGTTTTCCTTTAAGTACTTCGAATACTACTTGTTTATTTGAATTAATACATTGTGATGTTTGGGGTCCTTATAAAACATCATCTTCTAGTGGTGCATTTTAATTTTTAACCATTGTTGATGATTACTCCCGCTTTTTTTGGGTTTATTAATTAGTTGCTAAGTCTGATGTAACATCTAGATTTAGTGAATTTTGTGCTTTGATCAAGAATCAGTTTGGTTGTGTGATTAAGCGTGTTCGGGCTGATAATGGTACAAAGTTTCTACCTTTGAGATCATATTTTACTGACTCTGGGATCATTTTTGAGACATCTATGGTTGATACACCACAGTAGAATGGTTGCGCTGAGCGCAATAATTGCTACTTTCTAAATGTGGCTCGTTCTTTACTCTTTCAAGCCAATCTGCCTATTAATTTCTGGGGAGAATGTGTTCTTACTGCTGCTTATATGATAAATCAGACAACCACAAAGCAACTCGATGGGCGCGCACCTTTTGAGTTACTTCATGGATGTCCTCCGAATTACAAAGCTTTGAGAGTCTTTGGTTTTTTGTGCTTTGCCTCATACGTTCCCAGATCCGTGACAAGTTTGCTCGGTGAAGTCGCAGATGTTTGTTTCTTGGGTATCCTTCCTGAAAGAAAGGATATCATCTTTTTGACTTGGAAACCCGTACTTACTTCAACTGCCAGGATGCTGATTTTTATGAAGACTAGTTTCCGTACAATGCCATCCTGGAGAACCTACACCTGTTCGCAGCTTCACCAGCACCGCTGACCGTCTCACCGCCAGCAGCGGCATTGCCAGCTGTCGTCTTCTTTCCACCGGCGGCTGTCTTCCCGCCGCCGCCGCTGACTGACGTAACCCCGCAGCCGGCTGCCCGTGACTCACCATCGGTTGCCGAGTTTAATGCGCCACCCGATGCCACTATTTACACGCCTCTGGTTTCTGATAATTATGCGCCACTAGTTATTCTGGTGCCTCCCCCGTCTACTTCGTTTCAGCCGCCAGCTACGTCGACTCAGAATCCGGCGTCGTCATCTTCGGCTGAGCTGGCAACTGTCCGACAGAGTGGTCATTCTCATCGACTTCCTACTTATCTTCACGACTATGTCTGCTCTGTTGCTGATATTAATAACCCTCCCCACTGCTACAACTGCACCTGCGCCATCACATTCCTCAGGTGTTCTCTATCTTTTAATCGATTTTGTAAATTGTGATAAATTTTCTAGTACACATTCTAGATTTTTGGGTGTAGTAACTTCTATTGCAGATCTCAC
>JAULKK010320193.1:0-11439 GCA_032355705.1 Rubia peregrina
ATCAAGATATACTTCCTCTAGTTGCCAAATATTGGTAAGGGCACACTTTTTAAAACAAATTAAAATGAGTGAAGGAGATTGTATAGGGAGAGTAAAAAGTAAATTATGTGGATGAAAATAATCTAGTATTTACAAAACAAGGAAAGTGCCAATATAAAAAGTCATCCCAAAAAGAAAAGGGTGTCAATATAAAAAAAAAAACCGGAGGAGTATTAAGTGTTTATAGTCTGACATTGATCATGTAGTTTGGTAGGACTACATTTACCTGCAAATTGCAGGTGTCAAATGTGTAGTGAATCCACTAACCCAACATCAACCATGCAGTTAGTTTGGTAGAGTTAACATTTACCAGCAAACTGCGCATGTGAAATGCTAAGCTACATGTTGCAAATTTAATAAAGCAACCGTATTTTTATCTTCAAATATTAAAAATAAATGGGCCTCAAATTCGTTTCTATGATAAACTTCATCAGTAGGAACATATGTAAGGGAATAAGGTCTCATCGTATATAATTTTAGCTGCTGACAGCCAGACTTTTGTGGTTAAATATGTGTCTTGAGAACAAATGTTTTATTAATCAAAGTAAAAGAGCAGCCGGGAATAACATACTCCATTCGTTCCAAAAAGAATAAACTCAACGTTTTATCCTTTGTAATACACTAGCAATTCAGTCATTGTTCTCATTAACATCATCCTTTACTAATCTATTAACTCAGATTTAAATTTCACTCGCGTAATTTTATAACACGTCAATTTAACATACTATGATTATTTTTATATTTTTTTGACACAACACTATGATATTTTTAACATACAGTGAAATAGAATGAGATTACAGGCTAGAGTTTGCAAGGCCAACCAAATTATCAGCGTAAACCTATCCCATACAGTGCCCTTAATGGCATCTGGTCTTTCTTGTTGATCTCCCTTTTGTAACACGCCCCAGCATTCAATCACTTCCGGCACTATCCGGCTGGTTTTCGACAATGGCGGGCTGCCATAAGTCGAGCACTCGAAAGTATGGCCTCTGTCAAAATTGGCAGAGACAAATAGCCCGAAATGGTTCACCCGCCCTCCAAAACCAATGCCATTAGGGATGCTATCTGAGCTGAAGTTCACAGCAAACTACCAACAACGTGCATCGAAATTCAATCATCTTGGGATACTATCAAATGCCAAAGCAAAAACTAATGAAGCAAGAACTTACCCACTGTAAATTGTTGTTTGATCCGGTGGGCCGGAGGATTGAAGCTTTGGGATATAGTTGGAAAGGAATGACTTCAGGTCCCCGTAATAGTCACCATGCTTTTCCCATGGCTGAGAAGCATAGCCTCCGTATATGTAGCCTTGTGTCCATGATAACCAAAATGGTAGGTCCCTCGCTGTTTTTGAAAGATCAATTCGACAATCAACACTCAAATCCTACGCAAACAAGTTGAGCAATAGTAATAGAAATTGATGAGCCAAAATTGATGAGAAAAGTTGATATCATTCTTGGACATCGGCATATAACTGATTAACTCTATCTTGACCGAACAAACAAAACCATAATTGGGAGAAAGCTTAGCCATTTCTGAATACAATCCGTTGTAAACAACAAATATGTTTATACGGAATAAAATACTTACGATATTTTCCCAAGAAATGTATTAAAACTTTGACCGTGAACTGCATTGTGGTACAAAAGTTTCCATTGATCGAGTTCAGGAGAGAGGGCTCCACTAATAAGCCAAGCATATTCCTTTCTGAACAACACCATATTGGGGTAAGCAGTTTCATGGAAGTGTAACTTTGGTACTTGAGAACCTACAGAGTAATCATAAAAGTACGGATGTCGGATTACTTCAGTTTTCGAGTGCGTCAGTGAATATGTGCATGCAAGCATGTATATCACACACTTTGGCAAAATAAACTAGAATTCTTGAGCATAGAAGACTCATCTAAGACAATTAATAAAGAAGCATCCACCAAAAACTTGACTAGCACTCAAGAACACATAAACCCAGCAATGCACCATTTTGACACCACAGTTCTCAGATACAAACTACTGATGCTAAGAAAAAACCCTGAAAAGTATCTCAGATCTAAATACCTTTTTAAAAAAAAAATCAACTGCAGTCACATGATAAGAAAGTGAATCTCCATATTATCTTTCTCTTGCTACTTCACTTAGATAATGACTTTTATTGCCGAGCAGCATTAATTACACCTCCTCCAGCTGCACCCTTAAATGGTGTAGTTCAGAAATTACCAGTTAAACATAGGTTTGCTGCAGAAAATTTATTTAGGAGCACAGCAAAACAGATTCAAGCCTACTGAAGAAGGAATTAGAAAAATACCCAATGCAATGCAAAGAACTCTAACAAGAGGCATAATTATAAGGCGAGTAACTTTGCTCCAAAACTACAAATATTCGAAACGCCAAAATGGATTGATAAATATATAGTAGAAAGTACCGTAACCTAATTTAGATGGCTTCAACAAGCTTCCAAAATATCTCCGGACAGCTGGAAGCAGAGCAAACCATCGTCTAAAATCTTCAAATGAAATATTATCATCAGTGTCAAAAGTAGCCGTGTTCAGTAAAATCGCAGCAAACTCATTAGAATCCCAGCCAGTTTCTGTGCTGTTGGAAGGAAATAGACAGCTGCGCATGGTGGCTAATGCACTTTGAAGATCAGCCCTGTGAATTGATTCCAATTTTAAACAAGCTAATTAGGATACAAACAACAGAAAAGAACTCGCCACCCAAAATTTATACAAATTCGTCTTCATGTTTCAAATTTTAAGATTTCACCAACAAATGGAAACAATGTGATTCATTCATTATGTTACAAGATTCACATTTGTGAGAGGAAGCCAAAGGAAAAGAAAGAAACAGATACGGGAGCATAACTTCCATCAGAAATATACTCCATATAATAAAAAAAAGTGAATTGCTCTACCTTCCCACAACACCGTCACCAAAGACATCTAATAACTGATAAATAAACTCGGTAATATCATCCTTTGTCCCTTTTTCATAAGTACTCTGCAATGTGTAAGGAAAGGTATTCACGGAAAAAACAAAGAGAATCTACAAAAACCCTCATCATGGTGCTGCATTCCCCCAATGTTTTAAGAGCACTCGTTCTCTAACTCTTAACATATACTACACCATCGTGCTTCCAATCCTATACTAAGTTACTAACTCTACCTATAAAGCCACATAATGCAAGTTACCATGCCATTCTGTTTAGCTTCAAGAGTAATTACATTAATCAAAATGGTATCCTACTTACACAGATGTGGACAATCAATCAACAGATAGTGCAACTCACCTTCGCGATAATGAGGTCCTTAAATGTTAGCTTCTGATAATTCCGCTTCTGAATAACCAAATCAAACAACCTATCTCCCAACGGTCCTTCAATTCCTACAAACGCCTGCCCACATAAACAAACCTATAACTCTAATGAAATGAGCCCACGAAAAAAACAAAAAACACGCCCAAACAATCACAGTAGTAACCTTGAAAACAGGGGGAGTAATGTACTGGGCGTTGGTTCCAGACTTAGCAGCAAAAGACGCAAAGAGGTTTTTGACGTCCTCCAGCTCCTTGGCCGAGAACGCTCTGCCATTGATAATCAAATCGAAAGCTCAAAATCCCATGAAATTTATAGTAAGAGTAAAAAGAGAAGAATATACCTGCAGGCGGAATTGAAGCGCGGATCGGATGAAGATGGTGATGATCCTGAGTTCCCCATATTTCTTTATTCTGTCTTTTCCGAACACTTTTTCTGCTGTTCGTTGTGTGAGGAAGAAGGCCGAAATGCAGGAATTCAGAAATACAACCTTTGGAATTTTGGAGGGTCGCATGATCTTTTTCTCGACTTGAAGAATGATGATTACGGATCGGGTCGGACCGGGAAGGATTTGAGACCCGACCGACATACAATCACAGGTTAAAAGGCCCATTTGGGCCGTTTTGTCAAATATACATGTTTGTAGTTTTTTTAATCTAGGGTAAATACATTTATAATCTCACCTTATGTTAAAAATGTCAATATAACTCTACAATCTCATAATGTGCAAATATAATTCAAACTAATTATTGAATGTACTAACGTAACCCTAACTAAACATTTGTGCCGATATACCCTAAGTCCCTATTTCCGGCCTTAACCCTCTATATTCCGGCATTGACATGGAAAATTCAACATTGACCATCCCAAAAATGACCAAAATACCCATTGTTAGTTTTCTGAGAAAAATTGGACAATGTTACCCTTCTCAACATCAGAATTATAGGGTTATATCAACACTTAATTTCGATTTCAATGGTTATAGCAACACTTAACTATTATTTCTAGGGTTATATCAACACTTATATAGGGTCAAATTAGTAATTTTTAAACATTTTTAAAATTTTCTATAAGAAAATGTATTTATCAAACAACGAAAAAACACCTGCTCATCTCTGAGAATTTACACTACTTTGTATTGATTCATAAAACAAACAGAGCAACTGAACAATCAAAACCTAATTTTAAAGGTAAAAATGTTTTTTTCTCTAAATAATCATTTCCAATAAGATATCTAAATATAAAAGGCTGATGTTTACAGATCAATCACTTGCAATTAAAGTATTGCACAAAGGCACCTAAACTAAGTAAGTTTCGAGGATGATAGATATTAAGTATTAACACACTGTCCCCAAATAGCAAATTGGATCCATCCTGCTCTCTTGCTCATCATAGTCCAAAAATCCCTGAAAGTTCTTCTAGCAAATCATATAGCCATTGTAAAAACATTCATCAGCAAAAGTTTTATGAGCAACAACTGAATCTGCACCAATTCAATCAAACATTTCCCTTTTCATTATTAAATTTTCTAGAGATAAAAAAGAAATGAACAAAGTATAGTCCCTCTATGCATGTCATGGAGCAGAGGTACTAAGCTTGTCCCATTATTTAACTTGGCTGAGTGAAACATCAATTTACCATAATGACGCTCGTATCAAGAGCCTTATGACAACACCACCTGCCTGGAGTCACATTTCTGTGTTAGAGAATATAATGCTGCATACTCTGTGCATGAAGGAAGATAAAAGTGCTTTTATAACCATACCTATTTGATATAAGTGTCAATATAACCCTCAGATAATTTTTAGTGAAAAAATAACCCTACATAGTTGATATAAGTGCAAATATAACCCTATAAGTGATCCGGCGGTAGTCTGGCAAAAATTCAGCAAAAATTCGACAAAAATCTGGTGACATGCGGTGGTATGGCGGTGGTCCATCGGTGGTTCGGCAGTGGTCCGGCGGTGGTTTGGAGGTGGTTCGGCGGTGGTTCGACGGTGGTCCGACAGAAATGGGGTATGAGGGTTATATTGACACTTACATTAACTAGTTAGGGTTATTTTTGCACTAAAAATTATCTGAGGGTTATATTGGCACTTATGTCAAGCAGGTAAGGTTATATTGGTATATATATCCCTTTTTTAAATAGCTAAAAATAACCCTAATTGGCAACATGCGATGCAACTAGAATTTGATGCCTTAATTACTAATGGGACTTGGAACTTGGTTCCAAGGCCCCATACTTCTAATATTGTTGGTTGTAAGTGGATTTTTATGATAAAAAAAACATATGAATCCATTGACCGATACAAGACTCGCTTGGTTGCAAAAAGCTATAATCAGGAAGAGAGCGTTGACTACCTCGACACTTTCAGCCGCATCATTAAACCAACTACAATTCAAGTAGTGCTTAGCATTGCAGTCACTTGCAATTGGCATCTCCGACAGGTTGATATCAATAATGGCCTCCTCAATGGTTATCTTGTTGAAATAGTCTGCATGGAATAAGTACCAGGGTTTGTCTCTCTTGATAGGACAATTTTTGTCTGCAAGCTTAAGAAAGCACCCTATAGCCTTAAGCAAGCTCCGTGAGCATGGTTTCATAAACTCAATCAGGCTTTGCTTCGACATGGGTTCAAATAGTGTATCTCTGACACATCCATATTCCTCAAGCATCATGGCTCAGATGTGGTACATGTCCTTGTGTACGTGGATAACCTTATTATCACTGGCTCCAATTCTACCTTCATTGATGAGTTTGTCAAGTATCTTAACTCGGTGTTCTCTCTTAATGACTTGGGTGCTCTCAAATTTTTCTTGGGAATTGAAGTTCACCGTACCTCATATGGTTTTCTTCTCTCACAAAGAAAATATATTCTGGACCTCCTTGATCACAGCAAAATGATGGGCGCAAAACCCATTGCATCTTCGACCATTCTCGGTTCCCGGCTCCTCTCCGGTGGAGATCCATTCTCAAATGCACATCTTCATCGCAGCATTGTACGCGCTCTTCAGTATGCTACTATCACTCGCCCTGAGATCTCTTACTTTGTTAATCGAGGTTTTCGGTTCATGCATAAGCCGTCTGACTATTATTGGGCTACCCTTAAACGAATCTGTCGCTACCTCATAGGTTTGATTCATGCAAGTCTCTTCTTTCAGCTTGTCTGCTTCACTGATGTTGGTTGGGCTTTCGACCTTGAGGACTGTCGCTCTCAACATGGGGTTTCTATTTATTTTGGGGGCAACCTGGTCAGCTGGTCCTCTCGCATATAGAATGTTGTGGCTCATTCTAGCATTGAGGCTGAGTACAAGGGCATTGTTTTTGCCTCAACTGAACTCATATGGTTTCAGCATCTCTTCAAGGAAATGGCCGCACCATCTCCTGGTCCTTCCATTCTTCTTTGCGATAATCTCTGTGTCATATTTCTTGCATTGAATCCAATCTCCTTTAGAGGTCCAAACACATCAAGATTGACTACCACTTTGTACAGGAACAAGTTCAAGCAGATGATCTAATTTTTTGGCATGTCAAATTAGTCGATCAAATTGCATATATCTTCACCAAGGCTATCGGCTCTTCTTATTTTCAAAACTTAAGATCCAAGCTTCTCGTTCGTACTCGATCTCAAGCTTGCGGGAGGGTATTAAGTGATTGACTTTGTCAATATGACTCAAACATTGTAGTTATCCACTATGTCCATAATTGTAGCTATATAAGTTGTATTTTGTTGTACCTTCCTACGTTAGTTTAGGAAAATTTATTGTATCTTTGTTTATTTAAGCTCACTGGTCAAAATGAAGATAATTAACCCTTTTACCACAATTATCCTACTTTTATTGTGAGGAGGTTTATTCATAGGAGACATGTTCTTAAGTTATGAAGAATCCACTGTATTTTTTCACTTATATACTGCATTTATTAAATTAAGCACTAAAAATTAAAAATTGAATAAAGTATTTTAACTTAAATATTGTAATTTTTATATAATATTTTGCATGTTTTCACATTTAAACACACCTCATTACATGTTTTAATTTATAAAATATAATATTTAAATTTAAAAACTATTTTTAAGTTAAAAATTAAAGCGGCTTGTCCTTATGGACAAACCACCTTTCTTAAGACTTCTCCATTCCGTATACTCCCTCTGTTTCACTATGTTTGACTCCCCATTCATTTATTTAAGTATTTATTTACAAGTTGAAATGTGTGGAGTGAATTGAGTGAAGAGAGTAAACATTTATGTTATGATAGAAGATTTTTAGAATATTCCCAATAATAGAATAGATTTGTAGATTTGTTGAAATGTGTGTAGAATATTCCCAATTTGTGAAAAACTCTCATACCATGAAAAAATAAATTTTTCGATAATAGATTTCATAGAATAAAAAAATAGAGTACAAGACATAAAGAGGTTGAGTTAAACTAGAACCTTGAAGTATCTACTAGAATCACCTAAATATCGGCTAGAATATTATAAAAATCTTCTATTTTACAAGTTTAATGAGTGGTTGAGATCGATTCACTTTTTCGCTGTAACAGGAAAAATGACAAATTTAGAAAAATATACCAATATGGAAAGCATGCCAAACTTAAGAAAACATGGGAAGTACATATAAAAAAGCTCTTGTATTTTAAGGGAGAATGCTGCAAATGTTCATCTCCCGGCAATCTTTAAAAGAAATCCTCCCATTTTGTTAGTTGACACAAACGGCCGTCAAGTGGCAAAAGTGTCATTTTATGAGTTATACTTGGATTTTTTACTCGTGCTTTGATGTTCTTCTCCCCAGTCATGTGATTCTATAGTACATGACAGTGACTGCCCAAAACGCATCATTTTTTGGGGCTCCTTTACTATTGAAACAGTTCTCCATCTATCCATTTCCTCATTTTCTCCTGCTTTTCTTCCACCTTTTCTTTTAGCCACGTGACATGTCCCTTTCCTTCTTTTCCCCTGCTTTTCTTCTGCATTTTCTTTTAGCCATGCGAGGAACCCGCATAATCCTAAGAGCCACTTTCTAAACATTCTTCTTGGTTTTCTTTTGATATAAAATTTCGTTTTCCTTTTGAGAAGTCCTAAAATATCCTAATCAAATATGAGATTGGGATGTAAAGAGTTAAGGGTGCGTTTTGGTGGTGCGGTGGTGATGGTGTGGTTTTGATGGTGGAGTGGATCTTTAAGATGACAGTGGTATAAAGATTCTTGGGTGGAGAAGGTATGAAGGAGCCATTGCGTTTTTGTGAAAATATATTGTATGGATAAGAGTATGGGGTTTGCAAAAATTAAAAAGACGAACCAGGTGAGTCTGTGTTTTTGTTTGGTCTTTTGCATGCTTGGTGAACTTAGGCAATCAGCAGTATTTTTTTCTCTCTCAATGTTTTTGTTCACTAATGATTAATTGTGTTTCTGAGTTATATATGTGTTTTTTCTTCCGAATTTGATTCTTTAATGTGTTTGTGTGATCTCCAAAGCATGTTGGTTGTTTGTAAAAGGTTCAGAATTGCGAATTTCTTTTTTATTCTTTTCATAAAAGCTGCAAGTTACAAAAAAAATCTTGCTTGGAGTAATATTGATGACAGAAAGATGTGGTGCAAGGTTGAAGAAGAATTCATGTTGAAAGAAGAATATAATGATGTGCTTATAATATCACTTAAAAATGTATTTATTTCTGGTTCTTAGGATGTAATTGCATCCTCCATTGCTGACTTTCGTGAAATTTACAGGAGACTTGTCCTGCAGTGAGGAGAAAAAGTTTAGGGATCTGAAAAGGGCAGCTGAGAGAAAGATATCTCAGGGTGCCGACGAAAACTCATTCAGTTATCCATGTTAGTTCATCCAATTTGGAGTACATGTTGTTGCAGCTTCCGACCAATGATACCGGTTGGATCTGCCACACCTTTGTATATTTTTTTAGCTCTTTTGTTATAAAAGTTAATTCATCATTGTGTTGTGTACTCTTTTGCAGAGGTACATATGATATTATGATACTAAAAAATGCAAACAAAATTTGATGATCTGTGTTTTACCATTTAACTAGGTATATAATGGTGCCGGCTTGCTTGTACTTTGCTTTACTACATCAATAATTTTCTTTGCACAAGGAGAATCTATTTTACCATTTTGTTCGTTTCAATTGAATGCATTACTAGCATGTTGTAATGATTGTGACTATGTACTGTTTACATTCTGATTGGTTATGATTTGCTTGAAGGAGTTGTGACTATGTACTGTTTACATTCTTTTTGGTTATGATATGCCTGAAGGAGTCGTGGTAGGCGAAGGAACTGTTCTGATTACATCAACCTGCATAGAAATAATTTATTTTTCCCCAGGAGCATGCATTATGATGCATATTTGGTGGTGTTCAGATGAGCCCTCAAGATTTTCTTTTTTAGCAGGTAATATTGTTTGCATTTTATAGAATGTGTTATCTTTGTTGGTGTTTAATTATTATCGTGTGTTATATTGTGTAGTTTATTTTGATGTCGCCAAAGAATCCGTGGTGAAATAGGTTTCTGTTGCTTATTTAGAGCGTGTTAAAACCAATTTTGGGAAGAGAAGATATGAAGTAATGGAGATGGTAAAACATCTACAGCCTGTGCGAAAAGCCTGAACAAGGACTTCAGGTATGCTAGAAAATAAATAGAAATTTAATCTCTCTTCAATTTGACACTTTTTACTAACATATATTTCCTTTATTGACAGCCATGTGATAAAGGAGCATATGTACTTCATAATAGACCATGCTGATGAGATCGGTAAACTGATCAAAGTCAAGGCCAACTGTCGGAAGTGAAAACACAATGCTGGAGAACATGGACACAGTTTGTAAAATGGTCCGGTTTAGATTTTTTTTCTCGAGCTATCTAGAGAATAATGACATTCGATTGTGCATTGCATATACTATATTGATACATTTATATAAATGTGTATTGGATTAATTCAATTTGTGCCTTATTTGCCTATTTAAACTAATACAATCCACACGAAAAATATATATACACAATTAACTATTGGAATACCATAAGTATGACATTATTAAAGTTATAAAATCAATAATGATGTGGAGTATATAATTTCAATTAAATTATTTATCCAATCCATGCGCGGTGTTAGATCACTAGTTAGTTGAATGCATAAACATGTGAAAGTTTTTGAACATGTTCATCGTGCCACCATGCCAATATAACATATCTACTTGACTAAATACCAATATAACACATAGATAATATTTAGTGAAAATAACCCTAACTAGTTGATGAAAGTGTCAATATAACCCTAAGACACTCTTTCCGGCATTGAATGCTTATAAAATGACTAAAATGCCCTTTGACCTAAAAGCTAAAAGTGTTAGGACAACTTTTCCCTCAAGCCACCACCATCTCCACCAGGTTTTTGCCACTCAACATCCACCCCACCACTATCACCACCCTCGCGCTCGATGCCGACACTAACATAGTCCGACGTTACCGCCCGACACCACCATAGACCGATGCCACCGCCCAACTCACCCACCAACGCCCAACCTAACACCACCACCGCTCGAACGCCACCACAACCTAACACCACCAATGCCCCAGCCCCACCACCGCTGGAGGTCACCAAAGCCTATCATCGCCACCGCTCGAACGCCACCACATCATAGCACCACCACCACCGCTCCCCACCAAAGCCCAGGTCACCCACCAATGCCCAGCCCACTGCTCGCCACCACCACCGCTCGATGCCTCACTTTGTATGCTACCAAATTCACCTCCATTTCTGAATTATTGGCTCGATTATTGGTGATTGCGCCTGTGGAAATTGTAGCCGGCAAAGAAGCCTCGCAGTGATTGCACCGATGAGGAAATCTTAGCCGGAGGAGAATCGTCGCCGTGATTGCGCCGATGAGGAAACCGTAGCCCGCGAAGGAGCCTTTGCGCCGATGTGGAAACCCTAGCCGCTAGGTGAAAGGTGGAAGAGATTTGATCTGTGCGTCAAGCGTTGAAGGTGGAAGACAATAATTGTAATTTTATTATTTTTTTAGTTTTTTTTAAAAAAATCAGAGGGGTGCAATCATCTTTTCAATCAAATATGACATTAAACTGTC
>JAULKK010320213.1:0-11437 GCA_032355705.1 Rubia peregrina
ATCTTAGCATTAAAAAGTATTATCTGCCTTCACCTCTCGATCGGTTTTGTAGTTTTAGTAGCTTATACAATTTATGTTCTTGTGATATTTTCATCCACTATTCTGGAAATTATTGCATGCTTATAATCCTTTTTTTTCTTTATCAATCTTTGATTCCGTGTTCTTAAATTTGTTCTTGAGTTCTTGATTGAACCTTATGCCAAAAAATCTTTGTTGTTTTTTCTAGATAAAGTGTCATATTTTTTATTAGTACGATCTTGAATACCTCAAAATTCATTTGAATAGAGACGAAGTTTTAAAGACGGTCAACTTTGTTCCAAATTTTTTTTGGAAAAAGGGCAGCAGATTTTTGGGATTCATCTCTATGGGATTTAGGGCTTAGAAATGAAATTTTGGGGCTGTTTTATAATTTTGAAAAGTCTGAGAGCTGTCTTGCAAATATTCCTAATTTGGGGAAAAGATTCTGACTTGGAAATTCGATTATGATTTGGGAGATTACATAGTGCCGAAATATTTTACATTGGAGTTTTGAAATTAAAAAAATCATATTTGGAAATTGATAGGGAAAAGGAAACTTAAAATTCTAGTTGGGATAGAAAAAGGAAATTAAAACCTTTTAGGAAATTGAGGGGAATTTTCAACAAGGGCAGCAGTATATTAGAGGAAATCCTATTCTAATAAGGATTCGGGCTTGGGTATTTAATCCAAATTGGTTTATGAAAATGTACTTGAATTTTCTAAACTTTTTGTTGCATATTTAAACCGTTCTTCTTTTGATAATAACTCATATGATATAGCTCCAATTAAAGCCATAAAAATTGCATTTTGTTCCTTATTCTCTTAAGAATATGTAGTTCCAATTCGCAGAGCCAATTTTGGAGTTTATCGTATTGTCAAATTTGAAATAAATATTGTTGAAATATTTACCTATTCTGCTTTGAACTGCTGTGAATTGACTGATTGCATTTGTCCTAGTTTGTGAGTTGTGAGTGTCATAAACTTGGTGAGCAACCTACTAAACAAACGGGGAGGGGTGTTTTTCAATTTGTTTTTCTTAGCAGTTATTAGCAGGAATGGCGGACGAAAATACATTTGTCCCGTCTTTTGTTGGTAATCCCAACAATATACTATTGACGCCCAATTCTGATGGTAAACATGGTAATCTACCACGTGAGTAACCACCATACAATTGGGCACAACAACAGATCAAACCAGATGAAACTCTTGATCCAGATCAGCTTGTTGTTGCAATAAGTGCGCTCATGAGTGAAGTGCAACGATTGGCAAGGAAAGTTGATGACATTGCCATTACGAGGCCTCCACCATCCACCAAGAAAGACGATCTTAGTCGTTTTGTCCACAGTTTCCATGGTTAAGCCAGTTTGGAGGAAGAATCCGTACATGCTTCGGAAAGACAATTGCACTGAGGGTTTTTTAGGAAGCATCGCAAAAGCATACGCCATTCCTGAAGGATGCCAAGTTTGGATTCAAGTGAGAGTTCATATTCTGCTTGTGACATCAAGGGTTAAAAATATGATATCCCTAGACTTGATAGTCAGCACAATCCAGTGAGGTATCTTGTTTGGGAGTGAAAGATTGAAAATTTGTTTGATCTCAACAATTATCGAGTGAAAGAAAAAGTGAAAGTGGTGCAGTATTTCTTCACGAACTATGCGGTAGAATGGTGGAAAAATTTGAAAGAGACAAGATCATATGCCAGGAAGAATCCAATTACAACTTGGGAGAGATTGAAGTCCGAGCTTCGCTTATATCTTGTTCCACCTACATATCTGATGGAACAACACTCTTACTTGAGAAATATGAAACAAGGAAGTCGATCTTACGACAAATATTGGAAATATTTTAAATTTACCATAAGAATGGTTGGAATGAAAGAAGATGGCACATTTATAAAAGAATCATTTTACAGATGGCTTACAGGAAAATCTCCAAGTATCGGTTAAGCATCAACATCATGTGTCGATGGGAGACTTATTGATGAAAGCGAGATTGGTTAAAAGCACCTTGAGGCCAAAAGAGATTGAGTTTGGATATTCTAATCAAATACTAGGTTTTGATTCAGTAAACCCCTTCATCGGTCGAGGGTGGCCGTGGTCCTACACATTCCTATTCAAATATGACTTATATTCCCAATGAATGAAGGATGGCACCATCCACCCAACAATCTAGCAGAAATCCAAGTAAGTCTAATTCTTCTCCATCAAATATAGTTTCTTCTAGTTCTCCTACTTGTTTTAATTGTAAAGAACGAGGACATGTTCACAATAACTGTTCTCATGCTTGAATAATGACAACAATGAAGGAAGGAGAAGAAGATGATGAATATGTCGATATGCCAACAATGTATGAAAGCGGGAAGAACATGTGATGAAGAGATCATCATAAAGGATCAGGGTGAACAAGGTCCAGAAACACATGGTAATTTCATGTCATTTAGACTTCTCAACTCTCAAATGGCCAAAACAAAGGTACAACGTGTTAATATTTTCCATACTCATTGCCTTTTGAAAGATAAAAATTGCTTACTAATTATACATGGTGGATCTTGTGCTAATAATGTTTCTGATCTTTTAGTTAAATCGTTGTCATTGCCTGTTACTACTCATTTATCTCCATATAATTTTTTTTGGTTAAATGGTAGTGGGAAGATTGGGGTTATTAAAAAATGCATGATTAACTTTTGGATCGGAAAGTATCATGATTCTATCTTATGATATATTCTACCTATGGAAGGTAGTCATATTTTGTTGGGTACACCTTGGCAATTTGATCGAAAATCTATGCAGGATGGCTACACTAACAAAATTTATGTGATTAAGGATAGACCAATCATACTTTGACATTATTGTCTCCGGTGGAAGCCTTTGAGGCTCAAAAGTGTATGAAAGTCAACAAAGAGAAGTTTTCGGCTGAGAGAGGGGTAGCCAAACTAAACCCTACTCAGGGTTTGAGTGATTTCGGCCACAAGACAATAAAAGGATGCAAAAACTCTATCAATTTCGACCATATGTCAGGTAGGGCTGATCCTAGGGAAGGTAAGACAGGTAAGTCGTAGAATGATTCCAAAAAGTCGAGTAAAGTCTTGTCTTCACATCTTATCCTTTTTCCTTCAATTTATATGATGAGACATGAACTACCTCTTGACACTGGTAAATTATTTTATGATGAGGAATGATTTGACTATTCATTCTTTCATTCTTATATTGCACTTTAAAAAAAGTTACTTCGCCAAGGAAGATATACCTATAAATAAACCTCCATGGTTTGCTGAGATGTTACAGGAATTTGAAGATATCTTTCCAGCTACTTGATATCGGGTTCAATCATTCCGAATTTCCCCACTTATAAAGGAAACCCTGGAGACAAAGGAACTACAAAGGCAAGTCGGAGATCTACTTGAAAAAGGTTGTGTGCATGAATCTTTAAGTCTTTGTGTCGCACCTGTCATTTTAGTTGCTAAGAAAGATAAAACTTGGTGTATGTGCATTATTTGTCATGCTATAAACAAGGTTACCATTAAGTATCGCCATCATATACCTAGGTTAGATAATATCCTTGAAGATTTACATGGTTCTTTGATTTATACTAAGATTGATTTAACTCAGGGATATCATCAGATTCGAGTAAGGGAAAGACATGAATGAAAAACTTCATTTAAGACTAAGTTTGGGTTGTATGAATGGATTTTTATCCCTTTTGGTTTAACTAATGCACCTAGAAATTTTATGCAGTTGATGAATAATGTTTTGAGAAACTTCATTGGTCGATTTGTTGTGGTTTACTTTGATGATATCTCCATCTATTCCAACCTGACTAATGAACATATTGAGCATGTTAAGATGGTTCTTGTTGCACTCTGTGAGTCTAAGTTGTATGCTAACATCAAGAAGTGTACCTTTTATGGTTCAGAAGTTGTTTTTCTTGATTTAGTTGTATCTAGTAATGGTATCAATGTGGACAAAACCAAGGTTAAAGCCATTAGGTCATGGATGACTCCCACAAATGCCAATCAGGTGAGATTGTTTCATGGTTTTGCTAGTTTTCTCATCTATTGGTACACCTCTAAATGAACTAGTTAAAAAGGATGTGAAATTTGTGTGGGGTGAAAGCCGAGAGAATGCATTTAAAGAATTGAAAGTAAGATTATGTAATTCTCATGTACTTGTTTTACCTGATTTTAATTGTACTTTATAAATTCATTGTGATTTACCTGGTGTAGGTATTGGTATTTTTCTTATGCAAGAGAATCGACCTATAGCTTATTTCAGTGAAAATTTAAAGGGAGGTGGTCTTAATTATCTAGTTTATGATAAGGAATTCTATGCTACTGTGAGGGCTTTAGTGACATGGGAACATTATGTGTTGCATAAAGAGTTTGATATTCACAATGATCATGAGTCCTTGAAATATTTAAAGAGTCAGTTGAAGTTAAATAAGCGTCATGCTAATTGGTCTAGCTTTATTGAGTCTTTTCCTTTTGTATTGGAATATAAGAAGAGAAAAGAAAATTTTGTTGTTGATGCTTTGAGTCGTGGGCATTCTTTACTTACACGTCTTGAATGAGTTATGCTAGGGTTTTCTTAAAGATTAATATGCAACTAATAAAAATTTTGCTTACGTTTATACTGCATGCAAGAATGGTGCTTATAATAAGTTTTATAAACATGATGGATTCTTGTTTCGTGATAATAAGCTTTGTGTTCCTCAATGTTCTATGAGAGAATTACTTGTAAGGGATGCACATTCTAGTGATCTTATGGGTCATTTTGGTGTAATTAAAACTTATAATCTATTTCCTGAGCACTTTTATTGGCCAAAAATGGCACTATATGTTGATAGAGTTTGTAGGAATTGTATTAATTGCTTGAAGGCTAAGTAAAAAAAACTAACCCTCATGAACTTTACACACTATTACCTATTCCTACGCATCCTTGGATTGATATCTCCATGGACTTTTTCATAGGTTTTCCACGATCTCAATCAGGTAACGATTCTATAATTATGGTGGTTGATAGATTTTCAAAAATGACACATTTTATTCCATGTAGTAAAACTGATGATGCAAAGCATGTGGTGGATTTATTTCTTAAAGAGGTAGTTCGGCTATATGGGATACTTCCAAGCATCGTGTCTAATCCCTGTGTTAAGTTCTTATCCTACTTTCGGAATGCACTGTGGTCAAATTGGGAACAAAACTGCTATTTTCCACTGCCAGTTATCCACAAACTGATGGGCAAACGCAAATCACCAACCAAACTCTTGGCACCCTCCTACGTGCCTTAGTACAAAATATTTTGAAGAATTAGGAAGCGTGTATTCCGATAGCAGAGTTTTCTTACAATTGAACTATTAATTCTACTACTTCTTCATCTCCATTTGAAATTGTTTATGGTTTCCTACCTATTACACCTCTTGATATTATTCCCTTGAATTTTGAAAATGTTAGGAAACTTGATGGAGAAAAGAAAGATAATTTTGTTAAGCATTTACATGAGAAATTGCGACTACGAATTGAACTAACAAATGCGCAGAATGTGGAGAAGGCTAACCATGGCCTTAAATTAATGAGGTTTAAAATAGGCGACTGGGTTTGGTTGTATCTTCACAAGAAATAATTTCCTAATGCTCAGAAATCTAAATTAAGTCTGCGTGGTGATGGTCATTTTCAAGTGCTAGAACGTGTGAATGATATTGCTTACAAGATTGCTTTGAATGGAAACTATGGCGTAAGTACTACATTCAATGTTGCAGATTTATCTCCATTCACTTTTGAAGATGATTTAGTTTTGAGGAAGAAACCTTTCGACCATGGAGGGAATGATACGACTATCAAAGCTACCTCCGTAGATGAAGACATGCCAAAGCTTAATTAGATGTTCAAAGGATATGTTCGGGATCCTCTAAGTGACATGGCGGGGACTATAAATAGGGAAAGAACGAAGCGTATAGATGCGGCATTGAATGCTTTGATATGATGAAGATTTTAAGACTACATCGAAAATGTCTTGGATTAATTGTTCAGGAGTTTCGAAATAATGAAGACATCATGAAGAACACTATACTCTTTTTCCCACTGAGTTTTTTAGAGAGGTAGTGTGATCATTGTAAATTATTTCATTTTGGAATGATGCCCATAAACTCGGCCATGTTGGTGTTAGAAGAGTTTAATTTTGGCTATGATTCATTTTAGAGTTTACAATGTTCAGTTCTAATTTGATTGGAATTAGATCTGATAAGATTATATAAGGTAATATTCATTCAAGACTCAACTTGATTAATTTTGACCATATCTCCTCTTATTTTACGTATTTTAGTTTGACATGGTTTTAACTTCTTAAAGTTGTCACAGGCTTTCCAATTTCTGACAGGAATTCCCAAATCCTGTTTTCTTTTTTATTTGTACTGGCCAAATTGTACCTTATAAAAAGGGGAGGCCTTGGAAGAATTTAACACACCTTTTATCAATCATATATTCATAAATTGATTTATTAATCTTTGCTCGCTAATGTTCCATTGTTGCTTAATCATGCAGGTTAATTACTTTAGAAATACCCTTCAAATCTATGGGCTAATCATGTGGGCTAGTTAGTAAACAGTTTGTGCAGCCATGGTAAGGGGTTGGAAAAATTACCTTTGCTACGGTTAAGAAATAATCAAAATTACATAATCCAGAGTTTTCACAAGGAGATTCATATCAGAAATTGCAACTTTCAAATCACACAATCAAGGTTGGAAGTGCTGCAAAATCATATAGCCAACCCAATTGCAACTTGAAAATCACACAATTCGAGAGCAAGTGTTGCAAGCATATTTCGGGGCAGACGGTATGAATTGAAATCACAGACACACAAAAATTATCAAGTTCAACCCGGTACATGATGACTTGTTCCAACCCGAATCAGTCAGGGCAAGTGCGATTAACCTGGGGGTTAACATGACATGCCGTAAATTTTTGGACTCATAATTGATAACTGGGGTCAGATAGTAATAAGATGAATGTACTAAAAAAATGTTTCAAGAATTTAAGGAAATATCTATCAATATTTAAGTTGATTGTATTTATGTGTTTTGACATTCACTAAGTGTTAACTATTTAATATAAATTATGATTCAGATGCATTTCAAAATTATTCTCTTCAGTATAACTTTACGTCATTTCAATTCAATCATTTTAATTATTTTTTCAATTTTTCATAGATTCTATTATGTGATCCCTTTAATAAAATTTAGCTTAATTTATTAATATTGTTGTTACTATTAAATTGAGATTAATTTTATTCCCAAGCCCTCTATTTAAATTAAGAAAAACAAAAGGCATTATTTTATTACAAATTATTACATATAGAATCATAAAACAGGGTTAGCAAACTATAATTAGTTTATTATTCACTTTTAAAATCATACATTTAAAAGTGAGTTACCAATCATTTTCTATATACTGGACATTTTCCCCAACTGAGTTATCAATTAGCATCTTTATGCGTGTCAGGGTGAGCATCTTAATTAATGCATAACTATTGTCTCATTTTGCATGCCTGTGTAGGATATAATGTGGTATATCAAAAAATTATTTGTTTCCTCCTTTTATTGATGTTAAACAAAAACACATTTGAACATATGTAAGTACATAGGATTGGAAGAGATTGTTCAATCTTTATTTCTCCTTCACTCTAATTAGCCTTTCATAAAGCTATTATCCAAAATAATGCAAAATATGAAAGAACTATAGATTTTAGAAAAAAATGGATCTGGGACAGCTAAGATTTTAAGTAGGCTGAAACTAAATTAACTATTAATTGTAATCCATACAAAGAAATTTTATTGTTTATTGTATCTTTAATTGTATCTTTAATTTCACTTGATGTAACTTACGAGATTCACAAACAAGAAGTAACATATATGTGTGTAATGCATTTCAATTTTCAATATATATCCATGGTATTCCTTGTCCTAAAATAATTCAAAACAACATCCTGATCTCTCATTTGATTTTTCAGCTCACGTTGTCATCTTTGCACCAAAGCTTTAACAAGAATGAAAAATCAAATGGAAATCCATACTCAATCTTTCCCTCCTATAACCCTTGTCTTATTTTTTTATTTTTTTCTCTACTTTTCAAGTGTCAGTAATAGAAGTAACCCAAGACAGTGGTTACATTCTGCTAGACGCTAGCGCTAAGTGGGTGGAAGCAATCAGTTGCTTCACAATAGATGAGTACAAAAAAGAACACGGGAAGTTATTAGAAAAATTTTACGGTATGAAATATGTTGGTAGAAAAGAAGTTGGAGTGCAAATATGAATTCGCTCTAATAATTATTGGAGATGCATATCCTGATATTCAACAATTTTATGAAGCTGTTGTCTTGGGCAATAATACCGGTGGAAAGAAACTTGTTAGTTCCGATATATTCAATGAGTGAATATGGATGATTTGGAGGGTTCAATAAATAATATTAACGGCCTTGCGTTGATACTTACAATACATGATCGATTCACATTAATACACACACATGTGTGTGTATCATGAATACACATCTATGTTAATTTTATTTTAATCAATAAGAAAAATAAAATATTTTTTGTTTCTTACAATATATTGACCTTCATAAACTTCACTTTCCGACTCCAGCCATTTCTTACTATGTAAGAATACACCTAGTATTTGCATCTATATTATATAACCATACAATGATTATATGGATTCAAATACTTAATATTAAAATGGATATATTAAACATTGGTCAAAGCAAGACAATATGTCCATAAAAAGGTTCTAATAAGGTACACAATCATATTAAAAACTACAATTTTTATATGGTACAAGAGTTCCATACTTATGGATCTCTATTTTCATGGATGAATCAAGTTATATTTATAATATCGCTCATATGTCATCGAACGTAGAAAAGAATATTGTGTAAATGCAGTCAACTGTTATTAATACAAGATTACAACAGTGCTCGGGCTTTATTATATTGTAAATTGTTCCTTACGATTTGCAATTCAACAAAATTATAAGCTCTAATAAGTAAAAAAAAATTGGATAATATTTTAGAATTTTTAAAATATGAATTTTGTAAATAGATAAAAGATTAATCAATAATCGGAACTTGGCTAAACAGTTTACATAGTTTTGTCTTGTTAATGTTCACATTTTGTTGTCAAAAGACAAAACTCAGATGATCGGACTGCAATTAGCGGCTCATCCTTTTGAGTTATGGAAGGTCAAATTTGGAACTGTACACTACAAGAAAAGTAACTTTTAACCATTAGACTCAAATCTGGTCTAATAATTTTGGGTGGAGGAGACTATGCAACATCGCGTGTCTGATAGATTAAATGGATACCACATGTGATGGCTTAAGGATGTAGGACAAATAACCTTATTAGGCCATATTACGATGTTGGGGAATCATAGGCCACTTCAAGCTCGATGACCAACAAGTAACCGGCGTCGAGTACACATCTATTTTTGAAAAAAAATTAGCAGGAAAAGGAAAATTTAGGTAAATTTTCACCAAACTCTATTTGGAGGCATTGGCAAATCAAAAAATATCTCCACCTCCTATCTCCTCCAACTTTTCCACCAAAACACATTCCCCCTACTTTCTATTCACAACATATCAAAAAAATGAACAAGAGTACAATCAAATGCATTTAATGGCTTCTTTCAAACTACTACATCTACTAAATGGTAGAACATCTCCAGATGCAAATTGAGATTATTTTCATCCATTAAATGTTAAAATTTCAATTGTTTTTGTGAAATGGTGTGAATTCTTTTTTATGAAGGAAATATTAAAATTTTCATGAATTATTATTATTGTGTTACATGTTATGTAGTGTATACAGTTGTTGTGTATATATGATGTGCTAAATTTATTTCTCATGTTTTGCACATTTTAAAGTCTACTTTTGTAATAGACTTTGGAAGATAATTGACATTTTCACTTTAAGGGTTAGGATTATATCTCATATTTTTATGTCCTAATTCTTTCATTTATAAAGTGCTAGAAGATTATTTTGGAGACCACCCTTGATCGAGTCGGGTGCAAAGATTTTAAGATTGAAGAGACGATATGATCTTGGTGAGAAACCCATTTTTTGTCCAAGTGGTAGAAGTGGACCAGATTAGGCTCCACGGGCATGGAGGATTTGGCCTATAAATACCACGGTCTGTGGATGACTCCCAGCAACACACATATTTGACTTCATTTGGACCACTTATCACTTATCTCTTTTCTTCTTTCCTTTGGTCGAAATATCCTAACTAAACACCCCAGTTCTTCATTTCTTCTTCATCTTTCCATTTTTATTTTGTATGATTATGCTTGGGATTTGTAGTATGAGTTGTAGTAGTTAAAATTAGTCTTGGGAGAAATTGATTGAGCCTTCAAAGTCCATGTCTTAGAACTCTATTTCTCTATTTAATATCTTAACTATAGTGCATTTATGGAGTTTTGAATATGGTTTTTGAAGTCATTTATATGATTTGAAGCTTGATGATATGAAATGATTGTATGATAACTTGTTAGGAGTTAATGAAGTAGCTAATTTCTTCTCCTTCGACATGAAATCCAAGAGCATGAGTTAGAACTTCTAATTGGGTCGATGATTTTATAACTGCTAGATAAATATGATGATGTTGAACTCTTTTCCATTTGTATCCTAAGGTAGCAAGTAGGGAAAATCATTGAATGTTGAACTTTCTTGATTAACTTTAGTAAATGCATGAATTGGTTAAATACTTAGACATTTGGTAGAATGTTTATAAGTATTATCAAGCTTATTAATTATTTATGCATAACGCAATCAATGGGATGTCTTTAGGCGTTGATTGACTAAAGCGGTCATTAGTGAGGTTTATAAGAGATGTCAAATTTACTCTCATAAACTATACTCAAGAAGAATATATGGGAGGTTTTCCTTCACAATAAGTAGTAGAGATATTCAAATAGGTTGTAGATTGAAGGATAGATAAGAGGCTTGGAAGTGGAAATCAATTGCGCCCAAGGTCTCATACTTTGTGTTTAATTCAAGACTAAACCCCAATTTTGGTACCTTACAAATGACTGAATGATTCTTTTAGTCCTCTACTTTTCAAAATGCTTTTTTTAGTACCTTACAAATAATTGAATGAGTGTTTTAGTCTTTTACTTTTCAAAATACTTTTTTGGTACCTTACAAATGACTGGATGATTTTTTTAGTCCTCTACTTTTCAAAATACTTTTAATTTTTTTTGTTGGTTTTAAGAACATTGTGGTTTATTTTCCCCTCTTTATTTATTGTATAAAATAAATTTAATATATATTTCGATGAAATATTAATTTATTTAGAAGATAAGGCGACTTTTATTGTTTTAGTTCACTTTTTTTTAATAAGCCCACAATTTCCCCCTTTTTCTATTGAAACCAC
>JAULKK010320222.1:0-21463 GCA_032355705.1 Rubia peregrina
TTGTTCTTGTTTACTCGAGGACGAGTAAAGGTTTAAGTGTGGGGATATTTGATGTGACGTCAAATGCATGTATTTTCCGAAGCATTTAACATCTCTTTTATTACCTTTTTGTTGGAAGATTGCTAGATTTAGGTAGGTTTACATCATAAGGGGTTTGGATAACCATTTTCGGTTTTCGTATTTAATTCCTTCATTTTGTAACCTACTTTTGAGTCTAATGGATTTTTTGTCCTTATGAGCATCTAGATTTCTTCTCATGGGCTTAATTTGTAGATTTCTCGTAAGCATTTCAGACTGTTTTAGTGAAAACCATTCGCAGGGATGGTAGAAGAATGAAGGCCACGGGTTAAAATGTGGTAGAAGATAGAAGGGTCAAAGAAGGAAGTCAAAGAGGCAGATTAATTGTGATCCGAAAGTCTAAAGCAGAGTTCTGAGAAATATACAAGAAGAATCAGCCTTCAAGAATGGTACCATTGGATTCTCCTTCTCGAGTACAAAAAATAACTACAAGAACTTTCAAAACGGAACAATTAAAGATCGGAAACGATGCAAAGACCGGCCGGGTGGAGTGCGCGGCCAGCATGCAAAACTGCGCTCCCGTGCGATAAAACTAAGGCAAACGCTCAGTTCAGAATGGAAAACGCATGGGCAGCGCCTGAACCCGCTCACCCAGGTGCTGGACCGGGCGCTAGATACCCAAAACCGTGCGCCAGAGAGCCTAACCACACATGGTTTTTGCCCGGCTGACACGGCCATCACGCGCATTTCCGCCCAGCTCCTTCCCAGCGCGCGACAAGCGCGCTCTGCACCCACTTTTGACTTTCTTCACCAAATTTGCCTATAAATATCTCCCCTTCTTCCCCAACCTTTCAAGGCCCATTTTGGGTCCAAAGACCCTACATTTTCATTTTCCTCTTCTTCTTTTCTTAGTTTTTGTAGATTTGTTATTGGTTTTGTTAATCTAGCTTAGTTAACTCCTTGGGAGCCCTGGATTGAAGCTTCCATATCTATATTTTGAGAATCCATATCTATCTATTTGAAGGTTTTGCTATTGTGTATTTATTGTGCTTGAATTTGATTGTTGAATCCATTAATGATGTTAGAAGGTTGAGTATATGAATTGCTTGTATGATTATGTGTTAGAGTTTGGAGAAAGTTGCTAATTCTCCCTACTTTTGATATGAAATCCAAGAGCATGAGTTAGATCTTCTAATGTTGTTGATGATTTGATGAATGCTAGATAAATGTGATAATGTCGAATTCCTTATCATGTTTGTTTTGTGTAGCAAATGAGAGAGGTTTATGAACGTTGAACATTCTTGACGAATCTTGTATAAGTGCATGAATTGGTTCAATGCTTAGACACAGTGTAGTATTTATAAGTGTTACCAAGCTTGTTGATTATTTGTACTTAATACCATTAATGGGATACCTTTAGGTGTTGAACGACTAAAGAGGTCATTAGTGAGGTTTAGCGAGAGATGTCAAATTCAATCTTGTAAACTACTATCAAAGAAGGGTAGAAGATTTATCTTCACAACAAGTTGTAAAAGTGTTGAATATGTTATATGTTCAGTGATAAATAAAAGGCTTGGAAGTATAAGTCAGTTGCTCCCAAGATCCCATAATTTGTGTTTAACCTCGTTTAAGCTAGTAGATTTACATGGTCTGCTAGTTAACTTGGCTTTAAATTAATAACTTAGAAAAATCCAATCCAAACCCTCCCCCCCTTATGTGCTTTTATATATATGCATATATTTATATCTAGCGTAGTATTTACCATTATATGAGCAAATGCTCAGGAAAATCCCTTGTCTTCATGGATGAACCCGACTTGCCATTATCCACTTATTTGTAGCTAAGAGCACTTTAGGGCTTAAAATAGTAACTTTGAGAGGTACGGCGACAACCTCCAAATCACGTTTCTACAGAGATTAATGTTGTTGCCTTGATGAAAATAAGGATCTTGTTCCACATATTGAAAATATGTTAGAACGATCTTTCTTTCAAAATAGTTTGATTAGAAATTGCATCGTAGAACCGTCGATTTGATTATAAATTGTATTTGTCTAGTGAAATTATGTAGTATATGTAAATTTAAATGATATATAATTAAAACCTTGTATTTATGTGAGGTTGGTGTTACGATATGCATATGTTTAATTAAAATTTGCAATTGTTAGTATTCATGTACTATTTAGTTGTACCGTGTATGACCTTTTATTTTTAATTGTTTTTTATTATTCATTTTTAAATTAGAAAATGCATTTGTTTACTTGCATGTTGTATTTCTTAGTATTCAGTGTGTAATTGATGTGCTCCTTTATGAATACGTCAATGCATTTGACACGTTTGTTATCATGTTTTGTTTAGTTGATTGCTAGTTTTTGTTAGGTTTACACACAAAGGGTTTAGATGACCATTATTGGTTTTCTTATCTAAATCCTAAGTTTTGTAAACTTAATTGAGTCTAATGGACACTGTGTATTCGTGAGCACCTAGATTTTCCTTTGTTGAACTTACTAGTAGGTTGATCGTGAGTATTTCGACATCATTTTGTTGAAGGCCATCTGCGGGGTGGTAGAAGATATTTGAAGGACATTCGCAAGAATGGTAGAAGATATTTGAAGGCCATTCACGAGAATGGTAGTAAACAGAAGGTCACAGACCAAAAGGATTGGTAGTAGATAGAATTGAGTTGGAAAAGGAGGAGTCGGAGTTCAACAAGGTTGAAAATGAAAGGCTTCACCAACCGACACGAACTGGTCAAACCAACCGACCGGCTAACACGAACCAGCCAGCTGGCACGAGGTAAGTCATCTGGCATGAGGCAACCTTCAAGCATGGCTAGTGCCAGGGGTACCTAGCATGGACAGTGCCAAATAGCATGGGCTATACCACAACCCCTTGGCACAAACTGTTTAGCACCAGCCAGCCCGTGTTACCAAGATTGTTCCAGAGGATAATTATGGACATACACTATTTTGTTTCACACAGTCTGTGTTGTTTCAACTCCAAAATGTAAAAACTATCTCACGTGGTGCAAAGAACGACACGGTCCGCATCGTTTAACTGATGGAAAAGTGCCTCAAACTGACAGCCCACACCAAACGACACAGGGCACACGATCAGAAGTTCAAAATGGGACACCAGTCGATGACATGTGCCGGCCAACAAGGCCATTGCTAGCATGAGGCTAGATGGCCCATGCCAAAACAGTAGTCTGTGCCAACACGAGACTACACGGGTCGTTCCATGGCATGTAGTCTATGTCACCACGAAGCTAACCGACTGGCACGGCCTTTGCCATTTTTCACAGCCCATGTCAATTGCAGCTGCTAAGGTTTTAGGTCTTTTTCAAGGCCCAATTCCCTACTACTATACATATGAACCTATGTCTACTAGAGTTTAAGTTTAGACTCTTAATAGTAGGGTATAGAGAGAAAGGAACTCTTCCTTTTCGCTAAAATATTCTCTTCTTCTCTTTATTTTTATTTTGCTCAAAGGCATTGAATACAATGAAATATTTGGGTTCAATGTTTAGGGAGTAGTTAATTAACTTGGGTTTTGTATTTGTATTCATGATTTGGTGTTTTATTTGTGAGATTCCTTAGATCCACCTATTCCTATGTGTTCATAATTAATATGTTGGCTTATTCTTCATGTTCTTATTAATTTCATGATTTTTAAACTACCATAATCTACTTTCATGTTGGCGCAATTATTGATATCCCCTGAGGAAAGAAACCTAGATGTGTTTGGGGTAACGATAGTTTGGGATCGTATGGGTGTGTGCATGTGGGTCGGTGAGTCAACGTTAAAATTGACCATACACTAGTTTTAGCCAAAAAATTGGCCCTAAGGGTTACAAATAGAGATCATGTTAGTAGCAAACTAGGGTTAGTGCTACACATCCCTAGAGTCATTGATAAGGTGCTACAATCTCTTTCCCTTTGTAGGTCTAGGGAGAAGCATTCTTGGTGTAGTATCCCGGACATAATTGTGCAGGAGAGATTCAGATCTTCACAGGTGGCAGGGTCGTTGTTGCACTCCCCTAATTACGGTGGTGGTGCCAACAGAAGATTACATGTCACCTTATGTGACAAGTATGGGAAAGTGTTGACCATTGACTACACCACGTGTCATAACACATTCGAATAGGCTTGTATATCTTCTATGTGATTGAATCAAGGATCGAGACAACACCGATCATGATACGTAAATACCTGGCAATAGCTAGCACTTGGGGAGTATTTACATATCATGATCGGTGTTGTATCGATACTAGGTATTTAGTATTGCCAGGTATTTACGTATCCCTGGAAATGGCACCAAAATACTAGGTAGTTATTATTCCCAGGTATTTACATATCCCCGGAAATACTAGCTATTCCTAGCACGTGGTTAACTTGATGACCCAATCGCAGTCCTAACATATCTGTAGACGACCCTGGTCTTGCCACTATCTACCCCATAAGTAGCATAGTAGTAGAAACTGGAGTAACAATATAAATTCTTATCTTTGACCACTTAGCTCCCCTCTTAGTTTAATGAGTGCATCTCTCTTGAAAAAGGATTGTGTGTTCATTTAGCGACGCCATCAAAATTTTGGTGTCATTCCCAAGGATGTTAGTCTAAAGGTCTAATCATTAACTTGCATAGCTTGTTAGTTGAGTAGTCAGTATTGTTTTTGCTTTTTTTTTTGTTGTTGAGCATTTTTTATAGTGATTTGTGTGCTTCTAATCCATGTGCTAGTGTTTCTTCTAGTTGAATATTGTTTGTTTACTAGTTTATGGTACATACCCGTGCCACAAATTTAGGGACTTTACACTATCTAACGGAGTATGTAGGTATGTGGAGAAGAATGAGGAGGAGAGCTAAAGTGGGGGTTCTACAAGTACCGGATTTTTTATTTGAAGAAATCATAAAAATGGCAGATAAAAATTGCACGCTTAGGGAGTTGTTGGCTCCTAACTTGGAGAATCAACCCCTGTGTATTTTTTTCCCACCCTTGCCACCCAATGTGGCCTGTGAGCTCAAGAGTAGCATGATCCAGTGTTTGCAAACATTCCCTGGAATGGCATGTGAAGATCTGAACAAGCATTGATCAGATTTTTATCTAGCTTGCACCAATATGAACCTGTCAGGAGTTTCAGAAGAAGACTACAACTTGAGGTCTTTCCTTTCTTGCTGCGGGATGCGGCCAAGGATTGGTTATACTATTTTCCATCTGGTTGCATCACCTCTTCAATGGATAAGAAATGGAGATTCCTCAAAAAATACTTTCCAGCTTCCAAGTTTGCAGGTCTCAAGAAGCAGCTAATGCAGGGCGAATGACGGCGGAGATTGAAGAAGCGATAGATCATCGCAAAGGTTCGACACGGTTTTGAGCATAGCTTTTACATCCGAAGTCATAATCAGGCAAGGCTAAAGCCGTTGGAACTGTCTGGTTAATTAGATCAATTTAAAGCCTCAAACATTAATTTACCGTTTTTGTCCATTTTGAGCTTGTTTAAAGCCTCTAAACGGCAATTTACTTTTTTAAAACTATTTTTCAATTTCCGTTTTATTTTGGATTTAATTCCGAATTCCCTATTTAATCATTCCAGGATTTCATTTTACTATTTAAACATCTTTTGTACTATTTTGATATTTTAATCATTCATGATAATATTTTCAAGAATATTTTCTCTCTGGTGGACTCCAGAACCAAAACCTAGGGTTTGTGCTTGCAACCCTTGATTGTTCTTCAAAGATTCATGTTTGTAGATCTCTTTTAATATTTTGACTAGGTCAGCAGCTCTCCAATATATCCCAGTTCACAAACGAATCCCTCTACAAGTATTGAGAACGGCTCTTCGAAGAAACGGCCAATGGAACAAGGAAGTTTGGTACTAGATCTCGAGTGGAGGCAGTGGATGAGCCGGCTCAATCTCCCAAGCTAGAAGAGCAAGTTCAAACACTTGCTTCTTTGACGAAAGAATTCATGAATGAGAGAGTTCACCAAGTCAAGGTTTGTGGCATATGTAGTCTTGATCATCACACTGATACTTATCCACAAATGGTGGAAGACTTGGAAGATGTGGAGGCATTGAACTTCAATGAAGAAAATAGGAAACAATTAGGTAGGTGGAAACAACAAAAAGGGTTTCTTGGGAACCAATGATGTGAAAGGAAAGACCCCTACGCGAACACCTTCAAACCGAGGTACTGTGACCACCCCAACATCTGTTGGCGCGAGAAGAATCAAGTGCAAGGGTACAACTGAGGCAAAAAAGCTCCATCTCTACCCTATCTAGAGGGAGAAGGACTTCCAACAACAACGCCTCACTCTACAAGTTGAATCGGGAAGAAATTTTGGAAGCAATCTCTCAATTGGCTAAGAAGCATGATGTTTTTGTGAAGCGCACAAGGCGAGAGATTGAAATCTCAGAGGAAGGTGGTGCAAGAGTCTGAGAAGGAGATTTTACAAGTGGACAACTTGATCGTGGAGAGAAACAATACCAACTTGAATGAGCAAGAATTGGTTGGAGGAAAACGTCAAGAAAATTCCAACACCCGGGGCGAGGGTGAATCTTCCATCCTATTTCCATAGTGCACTTAGGGGAAGGCCGAAGATGCAAACCAATGATGAGCACATCCATAAGATCTTAAAGAAGGTTGAGGTTAGCCTTCCACTCTTAGACTTGATTGAGCATGTGCCTTCTTATGCTAAATTCTTGAAAGTTGTATGCACTAAAAGGAGGAGCAAATCACTTAGGAAGTTAGGAAAATTGAAAGTAGGGGGAGTTTCTACTCTAAATCATAGAAATTTGCCCAAGAAATGTGATGACCTCGCCATGTTTTCAATTCTTATTTCTTTAGGTGGTAAATTGGTGAAGAATGCTATGATTGATCTAGGAGCCTCTATTAATATTATCTATTCTTGCATTTATGAGAACCTAGAATTATGCAAGCTTAAAGAAACTAGGTTAATTTTCCAAATAGTCTATCACTCCCAAGCTATTCCTCAGAGTCTAGCAAAAGATGTTATGTTTTGAGTTGAGTTGGAAATTTGGTGTTTTCGTCGGACTTCTATGTCCTTGATGTTGTGCACGATGGTGGTGCACCCTCAATTCTATTGGGGAGACCTTTTCTTAAAACATCAAGGACTAAGATTGATGTTTATTCAGGAACACTAACCTTAGAGGATGACATGGATAGAGTATGTTTTTTATATTTACAAATCTAAGATTGATTAACCTAATCCCTCTCTTGTGCGTAAAGGCATAACCTTTTGTGAACAATTTGCTCAACATGAGAACTCTTGCATGGTATATGATGATGATTTCCTTGATGAATATCTTGATAATAGTGATGAATGTAGCCTAATTGATGAGAATTTTAATGACTATGAGAGTGATGAAAGAAATCCTACCTTGCACTTCAATTATGATGATCATGTTGATGAGACCATTGTTTTGCATGATGTTAGTGATGATTTATCTATCTTGGATTTCTTTTCTATGCTCACTAACATGCAGCGGTTAGTGGAGAGTAGTGAAGACATAAAACACTCTCGACCATCTCCTAAACCCAAGGAAATGGCTGAGGACTCAACATTGGCTAGGAATGGATACTCACTCTTTTTGGTAAACAAAATGATCAAAGTTAAGGATGGAACCTTGTGGAGACCTCTTCTAAAGAATGTCATCGTGGGTGGAGTTGCCAATGGTGACTTTGGAGACCCAACGGTAGGTTCTTTCAATTGAAGTGTATGAAAAATAAATAAGTCATGAGGACGATAATAAAAATATGGTGCTTATTCTTTCTTTGGTTTTGATATCCTTTAGTAAATAGATTTTGTACTTTTGTCTCTTATACATAAATAAATTGGTACTTTTGTCCCTTTCATTCTCTAATCTCAAAAATGTCATCCCTATCTCAAAAATGTCATCCTGATCAATAGTACATTCCCTCACCCATAGAAATAACTTAGCCCATTGAAATCTCTCAAAAACACTCACCTCACTCCCTCTTGTTGAAACTCAAAATCTGGAGCATTGTTTTCTTTAAAATTAGCATTTTTGCTTCTTCTTATGTGGATTCTTCATCTTTTGGCTGCAAATTCTGGGTAATCCTTTAAGCTTCATGTTTACTTGCTTTATTTAGCATGATGATGATGTGATAAGGGGCATGAAACTCGAAAATATGTTGAAGTGTTTTGAGGGAATTTTTTAGCTGTGTGAATGATCTTGTGTTGAACTAAGTGTGGGGGTAGGGGGAGCATTGTACTTATGATTTGATGATATAATCTTTATTTGTCATGGTGGTTTAGAAGGAATGATTCTTGATTGCGTGATCTTCTTGATGGGATATTAATATTTGCCATGATTTTGTTGTTTAGGGAGAATGTTTCTTGAATGAATAGCGTTTATGTTGAGATAACATGATTTGGAATGTTTTGGCTATTTAGAAAGAAGTGTTCTTCTGGAATTATATATGATGTATGCCTTTGAATATTCTAGCTTTACCACCTTATTCTTGTTATGATAACATGGCTCGAAAAAGGAATTGGTCAGAAACATGAACAACTTCCCAGGGTGATAAAGGGAAGAAATAGATCAAGGTTGGGAGATGAGATCCAGCGACTTCCCTTCCTCCTAACCTCGCTTGTTTTGTTGATGAGTTCATGGGGTTGACCACCATTTCCGGTAATGCAGCTCGGAGGTGGAAGTACTTGAGATGCCCGAAGCCAACTATAATGGAGAAGTAGTTTGCTTGCAAGGAGACCTTGGGAGCTCTAGGTCTACTCAAGCCCATCACCTATTTCTAAGCCGAATAGGCCTAGAGGGTTTCTTAGACAAGCATCCCAAAACATACGTACAGTGGACTTTGGAGTTTTTGACAACCTTAAGGTAATCAAAAGACAATGAGGGGAGGAGAAGCATCCATTTCCACTTGGATGATATGGAATACACTATGTCACATCAGGACATTGCCCAAGCATTCAGGTGGAAGTACGGGAAGGAGATTCTGAGGACACGTTGACAAGGCCTTCTATTTTCATTGAGAAATTTTTAGATAATTCTTTCGGGCACAGAGAGGAAGCATCTTAGCAAGAGCACAGCGATTATTAATCTGGCATTGCGATATGTCTAGCGTTATTGTCCATAGGAGTATCCTGTCGCGGGAAGATTTTACAGTGTCCCATTTCGAATGTCCAAGTTCTTTGGGAGATTACTTTAGAGGGGACTACCCCAACATGGTGGTGTATTTTATGGAGGCACGCATTACCTTAGGAAACAAGAATAGTGGAAAGATATCTATGGGTGGCATGGTTGGACTTTTAGCCCAACACTTAGGCCATATGGTTCCTTCTCCATTCACCTTGGCAAATTTGGGTTGTTCTGGGACACGGTACACAATAAACAAGCTGGCGAGCGCGTCTATGGAAAATACCACGACCAGGAGATCACTTTGTATGGTTGTATGACGGCTCCTCGGTGTGCAATTTCCTGATTCTCCCCACTCGGAGCATACATCTATCGACCAGGATACGGTGTTGGATGACTTCTTCCTAACCCCTGATCCAAGGTTTGAAAAATATTTCTACAAGATCCTATAAAACCGGATATAAACTTCTAGGAGGATGACAATTTGACTCTATTTAGGGTACTTCCTAGCCGTACTCAACTACCATTAGATGTCCTCGACCAATTTTGAATATTTGGGGAATGGCTTGCGAGCTCTACCCAACTTTTATAGGACATTGGTCATGTGATGGGCGGAATGAGCATACAGTTGAAAGAGTTTGGGAGTAAGCTAAGTTCTATGGAGGGTACCATCCATGTTTGGGGTCTAGGTTGGAGTTCATTGAGCGGAACTGAAGGAGAAGTTCACCATTGCAGATGAGAGAGCGGTTGTCCAAAAAGAAGCCATCAAGCAATTTATCAAGAGATTCCACATATCAAGGCTCGATTGTTTTTGGGATGCCATTCCTACCGAGAGGCAAGAAATGTGAAATGAAGAGAGAAGGAGGAGGCGCGAGGATCGGCACTTGAGAAGGGACCCTTTGGGGTCACATGAGTGATTCCCACTCCTTTTCTCTTTCCTACTCATGGTTCTTATTGTTTCATTGCATTGGGGACAATGCCAAGTTCAAGTGTGGTGGAGGGAGAAGTGAAACGGGAGTTTTCATCTCGGGATTCCTTTGTGTTTTTTGTGTTGTTTTTTGGTATTATTTGTGGTTTTAGGAAGTTTCGTAGAGTTTTTTATGGTGTAATCTTTAGGGTTCTATCAATTTGTTTTTGTTAGGTAATGTTTTGGGATGAAACATTTTGGTGGTGTATTTTTTGTAGTATGAAGCCCAACCTTGGGCATTTTGTGCTACACAAAAAAAATTAAAAAAATATACCCGGCTAAGTTGAAAATTTGAAAGGGAAACTTAGGCAAAAATGGAAAGAAAGCATGGATAGGTTGAAAGACCTAGATAAAAAATGAGAGGCTAGGGTAGGTAAAAATTAGAGGCCATGGGGAAAAAGGTGAGAAGATAGCTCAACATGTGTGCTAGGATGAAAACCCGAAAGGGCTCCTAGGCAAAATGAAAAAAATTGAGAGAATTTTGAAATGGAAATGGAAAGGGCTCCTAGTTGTATATGACTGTCCACTTTGAATTAGGAACTGTGTTTGTTTACTTAAATGTTTCTTTCGTTATAGTTCATTATGTACTAGTTAGTTGTATATGACTTTTATTTTCACTTGTTGATTGTCCATTTTGAATCAGGAACTGCATTAGTTCAATTATATGTTGCGTTTCTTAGTATTAAATGTGTACTTGTTAATTTTATTGTGTATGACTTTTTGTTTCCCTTGGTATTTATTGTTTATCTTGAATTAGGAACTGGATATATTTACTTATATATTGCATTTGGTAGTATTCAGTGTATACTTGTTAGTTATATTGTGTGTGACTATTTTTGTCTTTAATTTGTTATTGATTGCTCATTTTGAATTAGGAATCGTATTTGTTTATTTATACGTGCATTTGTTAGTTTATTTGTTATTGAATGTTCATTTTAAATTAGGAACTGCATTTATGTACTTATGCATTGCATTTGTTATTTTTCAGTGCATACTGTGTATGACTCTTTTTTTCATTTTACATTGATTATTTATTTTAAATTAGGAATTACATTTGTTAAGTTATATGTTGTAGTTGTTAGTACTGAATATGTACTTGTTTTCATTTGTTTCTGTATTTGGTTGGTTGATACAAATTTAGTCATTTGCTTTAAAAAAAAGTCTGATTTCTATAACTGACAGTGCAAGCTAATTTGGTACATCACGTACAGTGGCGGAACTGGGAGGCGAGCCGGTGCGGCCGTCCCTAAACCTCACGTGACTAGGGGTAATATACCGCCCTGCCCAACCCTGACCCTCCTCAAATTTCCTTCTAGTTCCTCCACTGATCACGTACAACAGAAAATTTAGTACACAATAGTTGCACTTAGTAGTTTTTTTGTTCTGAAACTAACATTATATATTTCTTCACTTTGAAATAGGAAGTGTAGAAGCTATCATATACATGTTCACTGAAATTAAATCCCTAATTTTATGCTTATAAGCAATCAAATGGTTCACTATAATGGACTAATGGAGCCGCTAGTTTACTTTCTCAGTCAGAGCTTTGGTGATGTAATGAGTAGAAACTCCTAATAATCAGAACAAGAATCAAAGAGAAACTGAATGCCTTGTTTTGATGTTGTCCAGTAACCATTCTGTGTTAAGCTTATGCATATCAATATGTTAGCAAAATCATTGATGTGCACCTTTATGCATGCGTTAACTAATACATTTGACACATTTATTATCATCTTTTATTTTATTTGGTTGATTGCTAGTTTTAGTTAGGTTTACACGACAAAGGGTTTAGACGGCCATTATTGATTTTTTTTGGTCTAAATCCTGAGTTTTGTAGACTTAATCTAATGAACACTTTGTATTCACAGGCACCTAGATCTTCCTTTGTGATCTTATTAGTAGATTGTTTGTGAGTACTTTTTCATCATCTTTTTGCAGAAGGCCATCTGCGAGGGTGGTAGAAGATATTTGAAGGTCATTCACAAAGATGGTAGAAGATATTGAAGGCCACTCACAAGGATGGTAGTAGATTGAGGGCAACGGACTTCAAAGTGTGGTAGTATATGGAATTGAGCCCGGGAAAGGCAGATTTGAAGTTCAAGGAAGCCAAGAAAGAAGTGGAGGAATTGTAATCTGAGAGTTGCATAGAGTTTTGGGAACGATCCGAGAAGAATCAGCCTTTGTGGGTGGCACCATTAGATTCGTCTTACACGGCCCATGCTGTTCAAAGTCCCAAAAGTCAAGACCAGCCCACGGGGTGTGAAAAATAGCACGGGTCACGCTGTTTTTCTAGGAAAAAAACCTTCCAGCCGATAGACCGCGCCAAACGACACGGGGCGCGTGAATAAGAAGTTCCAGAAGTGGCACCGGCCCGCAGCCCATGCAGACTAGTGCACCCTGCCATACACGAGGTTGCACAGCCCGTGTTAGTCTGTACAGCCCGCGCTGCACAAGGCTGCACGAACTGTGCCATGACACACAGGTCGTTTTACACAGACCTGCATGGACCATGCCGTTTGGCACCGGCCGTCAAATTGTGGCTGCTAGGATTTTTTAGCCATTTTTGGGCCATTTTCAACGTCCAATTCCCTACTAATATATATATATATATATAAACCTTTGTCTGCTTGGAATTAAGTTTATGCCCATTTTTCATCTTCAAAAGTAGGCTAGAGAGAGAAAATACTCTTCCTTCTCTCTAGGTTCTTTTTCTTTCTTCTCTTTATTTTTCTTTTCCCCAAAAGTGTTGAACCCAATGAAATACTTGAGTTCAATGCTTAGGGAATAGTTAATGAACTTGGGGAGCATATTTTTATTCATGTATTAATGTCTATTTTGTGAGATTTCTTAGATATGCCTATTTTTATGTATTTTGTGATCATTATGTTGGTTTGTTCTTCATATTCTTGTGAATTGTATGATTGTCACTCTTAGTTAGCACACACTGAAGTCTACTTTCATGTTGTTGCACTATTGATACCCCCAAGGATGGAAACCTAGATGTGTATGGGGGGGGTAACGATGGGTCCGTATCCACGTGGGCGTGTACACGTAGAATGGCATTGTTAACGTTGCGATCGACCATGCACTAGTAAGCCGACGAATTGGTCCAAATGGTAGCAGGTAGAGATAGCATAAATAGCAAACTAGGGTTAGCTTTACAACCCTAGAACCATCGATAAGGTGTTTCACCCCCCCCTCCTTTCCTTTTTAGTCCTATGGAGAAGCATTCGTGATGTAGTGTGCGAGACGTAATTGTATGGGGGAGACTCGTATCTGCACGACAGGCAGGGCCGTCATTGCACTCTGCTAATTACGGAGGTGGTGCTAATGGAAGATTACATGTGCAACCTAAGTGACATGAGAAGTGTTGACCATCGACCACACCACGTGTCACAAACACAAGAATAGGTTCATAGTTCTTGTATGTGATGAAATCAAGGATCGAAATAACATGAATCGTGTTACGCAAATATTCCCCAAGTGCTAGTTTATATATTTTATTATTGCGATCAATTCCATGCTAGTAGTTTTATTTTATTTTTTTAAAACCCAGTGTTTGTTTTACCAACACTGATTATTCCTAACACGTGGTCGGATTGACGACCCAATTACGGTTGTGTGTAGTTGATTATTAGATTCATAAGATCTCCGTGGATGACCCTTGTACTTGCCACTATCTACCAATCTTGGTAGTGTAGTAGTAGGATCAGGTGCAACAGTATGAATTTCATGTTTGACCCTTAATACTTGATAGCCACATCTCATTTTTTAGTTTGCGAATCTCCCATGGTTCATTGATTGAATAGCGATGTCGGAAGAGAGGTCAATAATCTTCACCTTATATGTCGTGGTACCATCTGTATCCTTAATGAGACCTTTTATCACCTCGAACAAAACATCCACCTGCATCTAATTGCATAAAATGAAAGCATATTTTTGGTCAATATCAAAATGGTAACGTGAAATCATTAGCTTTTCGGCAGTTGAGAATCAAGTATTGTATTTCATAATACTTGGGATGATACCAAAGCCATAATTTTTTAGTCCCTACATCAAGATGTTCCATGACTTGTGGATAATTAGAAGTGTTAGAGCTGTGTCAATATCAGTCAACTTCTCTAGTGATGCAGTTAGAATGGCAATGACTTGAATTTTTGCCCTATTATATTTAAGCCTTGGATTATGTGAGAATCACTTATAGCATAGAGAATCACTTACATGCGACGATTCTAGCCCTCACTACCGGGGTTAATAAGCTTGTATTGTGTCACAGGAGCATGTTAAACCCAGTAATGGCATGGGTCATCGGGATCTCCACCGTGAATACCCACCTTAAACCCATCTTGTGCCACTTAGAATATTAGTACCTCATGATAACTCTAAGGTTGGCTCAATGCTTATTCACCACAAACTAAGAATCTAGCCCTCAATTATTAACCTACAACCCCAATTAAGAATTTAATAACACCCGACCCAATTGCATGATGCTCCCAAAATCAATTGCATGTTAATCCAATTACAAAACCATCTCATTACCATCCCAGTAGCTTACGAGGATCGTGTTATGACCCCAGTATTCTCAAGGCTACAAGCAAGTCATAGTATTGTAACACTCCCAAGACATTTTCAAAGCCTAGCACTAAATCATGCATGGATATAACTAGGTGTACATCCCAATCACATTCATCACAAACAATTATGGAAAGAAGCTAAAGCACAAATTAAGCATGATAATTTATAGCAAAATAAATATATATGAATCTTGAAGTCTCACAAATCAAATAAAAGTACCAAAGTGAAAATCCATATCATGTTCATCAATCCAAGCTTCTAAGCACAAATCTAAACTTGGTTATGAAAACCAATCATTTATCTATAAGAACCCATGAAAAAAATGAAGAAGCTAATAAAAGCTAATGAAAACCTAGGGTTTTGGAGACCCAAGTCGGGTTCAAGAAGACAAGGATGAAGAAGGAGACTTTTTATTGGTTGAAGAGAGAGAAAAGAGGGAAAGATAAAGGCAATGAAACACAAGTTTAATTGGTGCAACTTGCAAGGCACGGGTCGTGCATATTGGCACGATCTATGCTAATTAACCATGCAGTTTTATGGCTCACAAGGCATGGGGTTGTGCATATTTGCATGGTTCGTGTGCTCAAAAGGGATGTAACACACAATTTTATGCCCTATGGAACAAATTGTGCATTTTTTCATAGACATTTCTTCAGTTTTGGTCCCAACTTATTTCCGTCGCCACAGGCTAACCGTTTATCAATTTTGAGAGTTCTTGTAGTTGATTTTATAGTGCTCGTGAAGAAAAATCCAATGACACTGTCCTTATGGGCCAATTAATCTAGGATCTTTCCTAGAAGTTACTTCCAACTCCCGGATCATTCTTCATTCGCTACTATTCTTTCCTTCTTCAATCTATCTTCTACCACTTTGTAAGTGGCCTTTCTTTTTCTACCATTCTTGAGAATGGCCTTCCTAAATATTCTATCATCATTGCAAAATAGCTTTCCATGTGATGGTCTCTAAGTGGGAGGTTTTCGACGTACTTCTCAAAGTCATAATTTATAAGCCCTAAATGCTTCCTAACTACAACTAAGTAGATAGTGTCAAATCGAGGTCGTCCACGAAGAAGGGGGATTTTCCTAAGGATTCATGCATATAAGGTGGATATAAACATAGACACACACACACACACATATATATATATATATATAAGAAAGTAAAGAGAGAGGTCTTGGTTGGTTTTTCCTAAGTTATGAAAATAAAGACAAGACAATTAGCAACCAAAGGTAATTATGCTAATCATGCAACAAACTACTAAAAGATGATAAAATCAACAATGACAAAGCCTTTGGGTAATTGATTCCCACTTCCAAACCTCTTATAGATCATAGAACCTTTCACTCATTCGATTACATTCCTTTCCTATGGTGAATGATATCACTTCCATTTTGAAGATAAACATTCCTTTATTCTTAATAGTAATTCACAAAAGCGATCAACAACTATTTGCAAAACTCATAAATGATCACTTTAGACAAACAACTTCTAAAGGTATTTCATCAGTGACATCATACACAGAACCATAGATTTGACAACAACTATAAGCATTTTACCAAATGCCTAGCCATTTAACCAAACAAAGTATTTATTAGATTTAACTTAGAATAATCAACATCCAAGATTCAACCTTTTTGTGATACTTTATGATAAATATGCTAACAAACCACATTAACACACTCATCTAGCAAGATTAACATCATTTTCACAACAAGAAGTTCTAATTCCATGTTCTTGAATTTTCATGCCAAAGAGCTAAGAAATTGTACACTTTCCTAACACTCTAACACGTAATCATACAAACACTTCATATTCTGAAATAATCCATAGCATAAATGAAGTAAACATACACATTAATGGCACAATAAATACTAATTAATAAATGCTTCAAGAAAGAGTGAAAATAGAGGTTCTCACTACATGGGTTTGGAAGGTTCTATCAATTGCTCCCAAGTGATGAAAACGAACCTAGATAATGAAAATCCACATCAAATCTACAAAATCTAAGAAAAACTAGGGTTTTTAGGCCCCAAGTCGCGGGGAAGAAGAAGTTGAGAGCAAGAGAGAGGATAAGGTTCGGTATTTATAGTACAATAAAGTAAAAAAGGATTTCTGGTCAGTCGTCTACTGTGACTTGCGACATAGGCATCGCAACTCGCGACGGGGATCAAATGCAACATCTTCATTTCTTTCTTCTTTTCTTGTCTCAAGTCCTCCTCTTCACTTCACTTTTCTTCAATTCCTCAAGTCTTTAAAGCTCATAACAAGGTCTTCAAATCTTCAAATCTTCATACAATTGCCTTGACACAAAATTTCCTAGGAAAGTAGTAGAGAACACAAGTGTACAAAAGTAAGTCCCAAAATAATTATATAAAATGGACACATCAGTAAGCTCACAAAACAAGTAGAAATCGACCAAATCATAGAGGTGAAATTCACTAGCTACTAAATGCTTACAAAATAGGGAAATTGGGGGAGAAACCCACACAAGGTGATTATAACCCCTATTTAGTAATATACCTAATTATCTAGTAAAATACCTAATAATCTAGATATCCTTCAACAAAAGCATCTAAAATATAGTGTTAAATACTCTAAGAAAACATGCATTTCCCATTCTCATCAACACCCTCATTCACATGCTTAACATTAAGCTTTCTTATTCAACACATCTTGAAGGCTCAACGGTTTTTTGGTTACTTAGATGACACAAAACCATGTCCTATCGTGCCTGTCCTACCGCCATCTACTTCTTCATATGCTATTGCAGCTTCTCCAAATGCTAGTGACTCCTCCAAGTCAGATTATTAAGCGGTAGTTGATGCATATAACGTGTGGGTTGGCGAAGATCGGCATTTTGTGGCTTCTTGTTCTCATCCCTCACTAGATAGGGTATTAACGAGATTACAAACTGCGATACCTCCCAGCAGATATGGAAAACACTTTCCAAATTCTTCCATAACTACATCAAAATTTATCATCCTCAATCTTTGAGCCTTCTTTTTCAATTTTGTCGAGCGGGTAGTATACATGATCTTCATCATAAATTTAAATATATTTTCTATGTATTATCTACTATGGGTGTTGGTGTGAGTGATGATAACCATGTACTTTATTTTTTTACTACCATTGGTATTGTATTTAAGGATCTTATTGGTTTGTTTCTTAATTCATCTTTGAATTACGCTAATATGGTTGCTCAAGCTGAGAACCACGAGTCATTTTTGAGTTATCTGCAAAGTTTTGGTGGTTCAAGAATCAATGGAGTTGGTCTGGTTGCGTTTCTTACTTTTGATTGCCATCATGGTGGTCGTGCATGAGATCACGTCGTGGAAGCACATAGGATACATATGCCGCATGTGGCTATTATTCTAGTTGGTGTGCTAGCAGAGGCAATAGGGGTTATTCTGGTCTTGGTCATGGTCCTGGTTGTAATTCTATGCTCCAAGGCCAATGGTGTGGCAAGCATGACTATGTTGCTTCGACATGTTTCTGTTTGGTCCCATCTTTGTGAGAGTATAATCAACTCATCATGCAGAGAAAATTCCTTCCTTTATGCAACATTAACCATCTTCCATCCTTTGAGTTGGTACATTGACTTTGGCATCACCAATCACATAAGTTCTCATCCCTTGCTCTCGAGAGTACCACTGTTTATACTGGTAACTCTTTTTTTCTTCTGGTAATGTGGTGCTATTTTCATCTCTTATGTTGGTGTTTCTTAAATGACTCCTACTATATGCTTATGTGATGTCTCAGTTGTGCCTGATATTACCAACAACCTACTTTACATTAGCAAGCTTACTAATAATATTTTATTTTGTAGTGCAACGTCACCAAGATGGTCGTGGGAAGTGGTCACAGTGGGCACAGACTTTATGTGTTGGACAGAGGTGAACCATCACTATATTCATTTATTTGGAATGATAAGAGCCAAACATCTTTTGAGTTATGACATGACCACCTAGGTCATGTGTCTAATACTGTTATTTTCCTCCTGACTAAATATGGGCTTTTCCCCTCATTATTGCCTAAACCTCATACTTGTACCACTTGTGTTATGGAAGAAGGTTGTCTTTTGTTGAGAATTCAAAACGTGCTATGCATGTTCTTGATTTGGTTCATTCTGATATATTGGGACCTTTCCTTATTTTGTTTGGAAATGATTTCTCTTACTATTCTCTTTCCCCAATGATTACTCTCATTTTACTTGCCTTTATCTCCTTCGTCGCAAATATAATTTTGTTGACGTCTACTTGCAATTTAAGGCACTTTTGGAAAACCAATTTTTCTACGTGTACTCAGGTCTTTCAGAGTGATGACATTATCAAAATCCTAATACTTGTCTTCACACTAATTTTCCTACGAAGGGTATTCATCATCAGATTTCCCGCCCTTATACGCTTGAGCAGATCGCGCGTGCTATGCGTGAGCATCACCATTTTACTTAGATGGAACTCACCATGTTATTCCATTTATGCATACCTTTGTCATTATTAGATGATGCTTTTGTTTGCAGTTTACACCACGATTTTTGACACCTGGTTTAGATGGTGTAACACCATATGGTATGTTGTTTAATCAAACTCGTATATACTCTTCCCCTACTTGTTTGGTTGTAGAGTTTATCCATTTTTTGCTTATATACCATGCACAAGTTATCTCCGTAGAGTATTCCTTGTGTTCATTGGCTACAGTTCTCAGTACAAAGGTTTTTAGTGATTGGGTTCTATTACTGGTCGAGTTTATATTGCTCGTCATACCCAATTCAACGAGACGTTCTTTCTATTTACTTCTGCTCCTTATCCTGAGTCTATTTTTTTATTTCTTGTATATACTCTGAGTTCATTGAGCCAACTATATCTAGTTCTTCTTCGGTGGTGTCTTCATCTTCATTGACTTCCGCATCACTATGTTTGGTATGCTTGTTCAATACGGTTCGTACACTTTCGGTTCTAACCTTTGTTCGTAAGTCTCTATTGTTTTTCCTCCGGTATCGTTGGACTCATTTTATTGTCCTTTTGTTCCTCCTCTGAAGATTACCCTAATTCCCCTCCCTCTTGGACTCATCATATTATCACTTTTACACCTGAGGGTTCCAAACAGCTGTGACAATTCTTAGATTATATTATTACCGATCTTTTGGCAGCTTTGTTTGCTCAGACCAAACCACATGACTATCATGCTGACTTCGTGATCCTCAATGTGTTTTGCTATGGATTATGAGATGGATGATCTTCATCATCACCATACTTGAGATTTGGTTCCTCGCCCGTTTGATGTAAATATTGCCGGGTCTAAGTGGGTGCTTCGTTTGAAGTATTATTATGATGGAACCATTGATCGATACAAGTCTCACCTTGTTGCTTTGAGATTTTATCAAATATATAATTTTGATTTTGATTGCACATTTAGTTTGGTGGTTAAAGCTTCAATTGTTTGTATGGTTCTTGCCATTGCCATTGTGCGAAAATGGACTCTTCACTAGTTGGATGTAAAAAATACTTTTCTCAATGGTGTCCTTGATGCTCCTGTTTATATGGCCCAATAAGTTAGCTAAAAAGATCCAGTTCAGACTAATTATACCTGTCATTTGCAAAAGGCTATTAATGGGTTCAAGCAGGCTTCTCGTGCCTGATTTCAGAGGTTTAGTTGTGGGGTTGGTTTCACTTGTAGTTCACGAATATACTTCTCTGTTTTGTTTATCTTTTCTGAATGATTCATTTTGTTTTATCTTCTACGTGTATGTTAATGATATCATCCTCACTGGCATTGATTTCACCGCCATTCGACAGTTCATTACACGTACTGATCATAAGTTCGCTATTAAGGTTTTGGTTTTCTTACACTATTTTCTTAGCCTGAAGGTATTCTTTAATTCATCCGGTGTTATCATAGCCCAGGGTAAGTATGCTCGTGATATCTTCCGATGAGCAAGGATAACTGATATTTCTGCTAATTCTACGCCTTTTCTATCCCAGTTCCGATTTCACAGGATTTCGAGTGGTCAATTCACAAATCCTATTCTCTATCGGTCTTTGATTGATGCTTTTTAGCAATCTCACTATCACTTATTTTTGACGATCAATTCCTTTAATCAATTTATACAAAATTCTAGAGATAATCATTTTGCGGATGGGACGAGAATTCTTTGTCGGGTTCGTGACACTCTTTATTGTGGTCTATCCTTCAGTTTTGCTTGTTCCACCTGGGAGGCTAAAACATAAATGATATAGAGGATGATGAATTTGACTAGAATTCTATTAAAATTTAACACACTTTTAATTACTATTGTAGTCCTAACGTTTTTTAAATATTTTATGTCGTGATTACACCAAACCTAATTAGTAATTACCAAGGTTTTATTAACCTTCACAGCAAAAGAAGCATGAGCAGAGATGTCAATTTCTGACCCGAATCCCTGACCCGACCCGAACCGATCCAACCGAACTCAACCCGAACCCGATCCTGACCCGCAAAATATTGACGTGAGCCCAAACCCGACCCGAACCTGAACTCAACCCGAACCCGATCCTGACCCGCAAAAATATTGACCCGACCTGAGCCCAACCCGAACCGAACTCAACCCGAACCCGATTCTGACCCGCAAAATATTGACCCAACCCGAACCCGACCCGAACCTGACCCGCAAAATATTGACCCGAACCGAATCAGTGTGATAACATAGAGATATTATGACATTGTGTTTATTACTAGAATTGAACCTTCAAAATTTGTGTAATTATAGAATAGATATAAAAACAAT
>JAULKK010320258.1:0-11435 GCA_032355705.1 Rubia peregrina
AACACAGACCCTAGCCACATGTGGTCTCGTTTTATTCAAAGTTGCCCTATCTACTTTAACAGGGAAACCAACGAGATTACCTAAAGATAGCATTGCATCTTCATCGAAAAATTGTTTTTAAGACCATACATTGCTACCCACACAGGAACAATTGGCGAATCGGCATTCGGATCGAAATGTGGACTCCACTTTGTGATGAGAATCGAATAGGTTCCAAAATTCCAAATCTTGTGCAGCCAGCACCTGTAATAATCATCAGATAGGGAAAAGTGGATTAGTACATGTCTATTATCAAGAAGATATATCTCTATGTTACCCTTAAAACCAAGAGTGAGTTTCAAACTCGCTCTAAGACGATCACAGTCCTCATCAGAGAAATGGACTCCCGGGTCACTGAGATGATCGAATCTCGGTTTTGGATTGAAGAAAGCTCCATCATTAACTTTTGGTTCAGTAATTCTAAACCCAGATGTTGCCTGAGCGTAGGATATATTAGGCAGAGGGTTGGGAAAACTTGGCTCCACCATACGGCGGCACCGATCCGGAAACTGTGAAGAAGGTGATCTCAAATTCGAAATTTGCGGAGAAGAAGGGGTTATCACGAGCTTTCAAAGTGGGAAACACAAATGCTATTCAGTGTCCCGCTGGAATACATTTGGATTGTTATGTGGCATGATGTGAATAATGTATTTCCAAAGTTTGTGGATACATGCATCCGGTGCAAAAAATCTGGAAGTCTTGTACATAAAGGGAGTGGTGAGTTTTCATGTGTAATATTTAAAATTTAAAAAATACATTTTTATGAACTTGTATGAAATTATTCTATCTTTATCCATTTTCAGATGGATTGTGCTTGAGGGCAGGATCTAGTCAAGTGTATTAAATTTCTTACAAAACTTGTAGATGTAGGGTATCTTGCAGCATCTTACGTGTTGGTAATATTTACAATATTTTTGGAAGGTAAAGACTAGGAGTTTGCATTTGAAATTTTTATGCTGATGAAAATTGGAGGTTTTTTATGCTTGGGAATGCTTTCAAGCCAACATAATATCTAGAATTGGTGGGGCGTAGTATACTTGCTTGATTGTCCTGCAAAACAAGGTCTCGGGGAAGTCCCTTGGATCCATCTCCGATGCTTAAGTCAGTGTTTTTGTTTATAATCTGTCTTCTGGTGGAAAATTTCATTACCTATATAGTTTTTCCACGGATCTCTATTTTTAGGCAGTTATCTGTGTGATTAGCACTGGCCGTTGTTCACAAGCTCCTGTTATTATTGAGTCATGGCCTAGAGGGAAAGATCATGAATGTTGACGGTTTCAGATTTTCTATTACACTACACCAATAAAATTACGCCAAGTGTCCCTCTTAACCCAACTCTAATCCAACCATCATTAACATTATTTAATATTTAAATCAGCCAGTCTCTTGAAAGATGGTATTTCCATAAGTTATGGAAATATCAAGGTTTAAAATGAAAATTTGAAGAAATCAAAATAAAATTTTTGGGTTGTATTAATCGGGTCATAAATTTATCACTCCTACATAATGCATGATAAAATTTTAATATTTCAAACTAATTTTTTTTACCTTTCTATAATTTCAATTCAATTCCGTTTTTCCATAGACGGTTTTCCCAATATTTTGCCTTGAATTAAACACTCACTTTTTTTTTACTTTAAAATTTTACTTTTCTTTTGTTTATTTCCAAAATTACTTTTCTTTTGCCATCTCCAGTTCGGTGTAGTGGCGGAAGATGGGTCAAGGTTTTGCTCGCAGGTTGCATGATTACGCCGCGGAGTGACGTGATTACGCCGGCGGGTTTTGCTCGCAGCTTCTGTCAAGATTTTTCGGTGGCTTCAGTATCTAATTTGTTCGAAGTGATGGCGCTGCCCCCAACTGCAGTGGACTTGGGGAAGATGGGTCTTGGTTTTGATCGCGGGTTACGTGATTACGCCGCGAATTGACTTGATTACGCCTACGGGTTTTGCTCGCGGCTTCTGTCAAGATTTTTGGACTGCATCTATCAAGAATTGCTCACGGCTTCTATCAAACACTCGAGCAGAAAGCCGAACAGCATCAACTTGAATTCCTCGTCAAACAATCCTTCCAAACATTAACCTGCTGAAGTGATTAGCTGGTCCAACTCAAATCTGCTAGCCAACCTTCTTACTTACTGTACCAATTACTAATACGGGCCTCAGAGCCTTCAGTAGAAACAAATGCAGTATCATCAAAGAACACAAAAATGGTGGAAACCTTCGAGCAAAAAGTCTATTCCTGCTTACTTCTTCATGTGGATTCAGCTGCATTAACTTTAGAAAGCATACCTTTATGAAAACCATATTATAGTTCTTGTGAACCTTTTCATGTTTCTTTTTTTGTAAACCTCTGAAAACCATATTATAGTTTTTGTGCTGAATGTGTACTAATTTGTGTTGCATCTGTGCTACATTGTGCTGAATTTTTGTTGAGTTTGTATTAAATTTGAGGGGGATGTTGATAGAAGTCAATGAAGTGCATGTTTGGGAAATGACACGGAGGAGGGTGTCGATTGTAGTCAATGAAGTGCATGTTTGGGAAATGACACGGAGGGGGGTGTCGATTGTAGTCAATGAAGTGCATGTTTGGGAAATGACACGAAGGGGGGTGTCGATTGTAGTCAATGAAGTGCATGTTTGGGAAATGACACGAACAACAAGTGAGCACACTGTGAATGATAAAATTGTATAAAAACACAAACTAATGACTTGCTGCATCATTTTCTATCAAGGAAAGTTTATAACGTAAATCATGTGCTGCATCCCTCATTTTCCCCTGCATTTTCAGCACCAAGTATCAACTGCTGGATCGTATCAAAGATATATTTTCCGTAATTTTATTCTTATTCTCTCCTCAAAATAATCTTACTACAAAAAGTTTAAACAGTTTGTCCAAGCTTAGCAACTGAATCATCAATGTCTTTATTGGAAATGTTTTGGCCAATAGAGAAGCTGGATACCGGCAATTAAGCAGTACCCCACAAATTCCAAATGAAAATTTTTGTCACCAAAAGCATATTCCGGGTGGTTTTTTAGTAGACTACATAGTTTTTTTTATTCCCTAACATAGCATCTTATACTATCTTTCTGTCACTGGAATATGGTTTTAGGGACCAAAAATTTCATTTTGAATTTTTGGGGTACTAAAGGACGTGGTTTTGATCCCGGGGACCAAAAATGGTATAAGATGCTATGTTTGATACCAAAAAAACAATTTAGTCTATTTATTGGATCTCCTAACTCTCCAGTTGAATATGTGTAAATTAGCCACAGACAATTGCCTTTTCTATTCAAGAATATGAAATCTCCAGAAAGTGTGTACTTATATTCTCGCCAACTTTCATATAACATCTTCATGACTATCTTTCTTAACTGTTCGATGTCGGGGGCATCAATTTCAAAGGGTCTCTATTTATTGTGAAGAAAAAGAAAAAGATAAAAAATTGGCTTTTCCATAAACTTCTATTAAATTAACTAAATTAGAACAAACATGAAAATAAATATAATGGGGGTACCTTGCATTCCATCAATAGGATGGTTTTGTATTCCTTTGGCACATCATGCCAATTATCGTAACGGATGTTGATCTACACTTAAAAGCATGCATTAACCAATGCATTTGATATGTTTTTTTTTAAAAAACTTTGTTAGTTGATTGCTAGTTTTAGTTAAGTTTACATTACGAGTTAAGATGATGGTTTTAGGTTTTCTTATCTAAATCCCTAGTTTGTGGAATTAATTGGATCTAATGGAAACTATGTCCTCACGGGATCCTTGATACTGTTTTGTGAGCTTATTGGTAGGATGCTTATGAGCACTTCAGCTTAGTTTGGTAGAAGGGCACTTACAAGGGTAGTAGTAGATATTAGAAGGCCATCCGCAAGAGTGGTAGTTGACAAAAGGCCACGAGTCAAAATGTGGTAGTGGGTGGAAGAAATTCGAGAACAAGAAGGGAGTTGAGTCCAAAATAAGAAGACGTGGCATGGCTGTGTCTGTTAACCTGGGTTGGGCGAGTCAACACAAGCCGTGCCAGTCAACATGGGTTGTTCAGCCAACATGATCCGTACCAGTGGCCCATGCAAATGAAACGTCTTGTGCGACTAAGAATGGGCACATGTCGTGTCATTTAACATGGCACATGCCGCTCCAAAGGCAACATTTGAAGACTAGTCTTCGGTGGTGTGATGATTTGCACTCCTCACCATCATTTTTTTTCAAAGATTGACTCACAACCGATGGCCCTCAAGGATTAGCATAGTCCACATCGTTAGGCGGAGGAAAATTATACGTCCGGACGATGACGTATTCAGTTAAACTGACCAAGGAAGTTTTTCACAGCTGGCGGACCGTTGGCATATACAGTGACGGATAGCATGACCGTGTGCTCATAATGGCCAAGACAGGTGCCATTCAGTGGCCCATGTTGAATGACACAGGTCATGCCAAGCAAAGCTAACACGGGATGTATGCTATAGCACGACCCGTGCCAACGACTGCATGTTATAACATTGCTCGTGCCAACAGCTGCTAGGTTTTCTGGCCAGTTTTTCAACCTTTTTTTCAGTACCCAATTCCCTACTACTATAAATAGAAGCCAGTGTGTACTAGGGTTTAAGTATTAGTTTCATTAGTTTCATTCTCTTAATTATAAGATTACGACAGAGAGAAAAAGGGAAATACCCTTCACTATTAGATTTTAGTTTCTCTTTGTTCTAGCCCAAAGGCATTGATTCCAATGAAATACTTGGGTTCAATGCTTAAAGAGTATTTTATTTTCCTTAGGTTAATATTTTACTCATGACTATGTAGGAGTTTTGTGAGATTCTTGAATCTCCACATCTTATTTTGCTTATGAACATTATGTTTGCATGTTCTTAATTTCTTGTTAATTGCATGATTGTTACACCATGTTGGCATACACCCTAGTCAAATTTCATGTTATCATATTTAATAATATCCCACGGGGAGTGAAACCTAGATGTAGTAGGGGTAGCGATAGTCCGAGATCGTATAGGTGTATGCATGCAGGTCACCGAGTCAACATTTGGATGACCTACACTAGTCTTAGTTTGACTTTGAGCCCAAAGGGTTTCTAATAGAGATATCATATAAGAAAACTAGGGTTAGCATTGTTCGTAACCTTAGAGTGAATGATAAGATGCCTATCTCTTTGCCTTTGTAGGCCTGGGGAGAAGTATTCATGGTGGAGTGCTTGGCACGTAATTATACGAAGGAGAATCTGATCTGCATAGCAGGCAAGGCTGTTGTTTTACCCCCTAACTATGGAGGCTATGCGAATGAAAGAATACAATAGTACCATTATATGACAGATAGGGGGAAATGTTGATCATAGACCAAACTACGTGGCATAAATGGCCCACCCCTCCCGAGTATCGTTAAATACACATGAGTAGGCTGTCTATGTTTTAAAGGTCAAAGATAGAATTTATATGTTGCTCCCGTTCCTACTACTATGCTACCAAGAATGGTAGATAGTGGTAAATACTGGGGTCATCCACAGAGATGTTAGGTATCTTATAACTAACAATGCACAACCATGATCAGGTCATCAATTTGACTAAGTGTTAGGAATAATCAATGTTGGTAAAACACACATTGGGGTGGGGGAATTTTAAGCTAACAACTACAAACATGCAATAACAATAATAAACTACACAAACTAGTACTCGGGGAATATTTGCGTAACATGATTAATGTTATTTCGATCATCCATTTCATCACATGTAAGAACTATACCCTATTCTAGTGTTTGTATCACATAGTGAAGACAATTGTCAAAACTTCCCCCTATCTTTCACATAGGGGTACATGTATTAAATCTTCCATAAGCCTTGCCCCACAACTAGGAGAGTGCAACAACATCAATGGCTTATTGTGCACATTTGATTCTCCCTCGTGCGACTAGGTCAAGGGCAGAACACTACGAATGCATTACCTATAGGCATACAAAGGCAAAGGAAGTAAGCATTCTATCGATAGCTCTAGGATCGTAAAGATAATACTAGTTTGATACTTAAGCCATCTCTACCCGTAATCATTTGGATCGAATAGTCGGCTAACTAGAGAATGGTCGATCATAGCATTAACAACGACAACCTACGCGCTCACACCCACACGGTTCCAGACCATTGTTACCCCCAATCACATCTAGGTTTCCTTCCCCGAGGGGTATCAATAGTGCAACAACATGAAAGTAGACTTTGGTGTGTGCTAACTAAGTGTGATAATCGTACAATTCACAACAATAGTAAGAACAAACCAACATAATAATCACAAAACACATAGAAATAGGTAAATCTAGAAATCTCACAAAATAGACATTAATACATGAATACAAATATGTTCCCCAAGTAAATTAACTATACCCTAATCATTGAACCCAAGTATTTCAATAGATTCAATGCCTTTGGGCAAAAGAAAATTAAAAACATGAAAAGAAAAGAACCTAGAGACTAGGGAGAGTATATTTTCTCTCTAGCCTACTCTTTAAGAGGAAATATGAACATAAAATTTAACCCTATATGGCATTGGTTAATATATAATAGTAGGGAATTAGGCCTAAAAATAGGCCAAAAATCCTAGTAGCCGCAAACGGCACGGGGGGTGGCATCCATCACTATCTATGCCATCCGAGTAGCCCTTGTACTTGGGTGGCTCATAGATCCTTGCACAACCTATGGCCTCGTTCTAGCATGGGTCGTCGGCCATGGCTCAGGCCGTTGGCTTCATGGTGGCGTGGTCGTGTCAACCGGTCGGATCGTTGACTGGAGCTCCATTTTTATCTTCTGATTTGCACCCCATTTTGTTTTGTGTGCGCCATCGGCTGGAACCACATTTTTCTCAGTGTCATGGTACAGACCAAATAATTCTTCATAGCCCGTCCGTGCCTGGCTGCGGCTGGTTCGGCAGGATGAATTGATTGCTCTGCTATGAATGAATTGTTGGCACAATTAGAGTTTTCTTTAAGCGATTTTATAATGTTCTAGATGAAAAATCCAATTGTGATACTGTCAAGGGGTGATTCTTCTCGGATCTTTCCCAGAACTTTGTGCAACTCTCGGACAACAATTCCTCTGTTTCGGTCTTGGCCTTCTTGAACTTCAAATCTGCCTGTCTTGACCCCAATTCCATCTACTACCACTCTTTAGAGTCCGTGGCCTTCAATCTAAATACCATCCTTGTGAATGGCCTTCGATATCTTCTAACTAAGTATGACAATCATGAAATTCCCAATAATATTAAGAGGAAATATAAACATAAACTTTAACCCTAAATGGCATTCGCCTATACATAGAGTAGTAAGGAATTGGGCTTAAAATTAGCCCTAAATAGACCAAAAACCTTAGTAGGTCATGGTCAGTGGCCTCATATTGGCGTGGGCCGTTGGTCATGGCACGGGGCATTGGATTTTTTCTGGCATGGTCCGTGTCAACTAGCATGGGTCGTCAGCAAGACCTCAAAATTTTTTCTTTTGATTCGCATCCCATGTCGTTTGGCGCAGGCTTTTGCCGGAACCTTATTTTGCTTAGTATCATGGAATGGGCTGCATCATTCTTCACACCCTATGGGGTGGTCTTGACATGAGTGACTTGAAACGACACGGGCCATGTGAAATAGAATGGTCCACTCCCATACTTAGTTGAATTTGGAGTAAAAATAGGACATACGGAGCACGACCGGATGGAAATGACACGACCCCTGTTGAGGCTTGGCACGCCTCATGTTAGGTGGAATGGACCCTGCCAAAGACCCCTGACACGGGACTTGTGGCATGGAACAGGGTGTGCTAGGTTTAGCCTCGTGCTAGCCTTGTGCCATCAGTGCTTGGTTGCGGCTGGTTCGGCCTACTGACTTGTTTGCTCCGCTACGGATAAGCTATTGGTCCGATTTGAGAGTTCTTGTAGTCGATTTTATAGTGCTCAAGAAGAATAATCCAGTGGTGCTACTCCCAAAGGTTGTTTATTCTTGGATATTTCCCAGAACTTTGTGCAACTCTCGAATAACAATTCCTCCATTTTGGTCTTGGCCTTCTTGACCTTCAAATCCATCTTTCTTGACTTTAATTTCATGGATTCAGAGTCCATAGCCTTCAATATACTACCATATTTATGAACGGCCTTCAATATCTTTTACCATCCTTGCGAATGAACTTCGAATATGTACTACTACCCTCACAGATGGTCTTCTACAAAAGATAATGAATAAGTACTCACGAGCAACCTACTAATGAGATCAAAGAGGAAGATCTTGGTGCCTGTGAATAAAAAAATGTCAATTAGCTTCGATTAAGTCTACCAAACTCAGGATTTAGACAAGAAAACCAATAATGGTCATCCAAAACATTTGTAGTGTAAACCTAGCTAAAACTAGCAATCAACCAAACAAAAGATGATAATAAATGTGTTAAATGCATCGGATAATGCATCCTATATGGTGAACATCAATAAGAATGAAGATATGTTTGTATGTCCTAAATGTGATTGAATCTAGGATCAAAACACATTACCAATCATGTTACACAAATATTCTTCAAGTGCTAATATATAGTTTTAAGCTCTTGTATTCTTTCATGCTTGTAGTTTTTAGGTCCCCCCCCCTCCATTTTTTTTTTTGCAAAATTAGCTATTCCTAACACATGATTGGTTAGACAACCCCATTGCGGCTTTGTATAGTTAACATTTAAAAGCCTAGCATATCTGTGGATGACCCTGGCATTAACACTATCTTTCCCATAGGTAGTTTAGTAGTAGGAATGGGATAAACAATATGAATATTTATCTTTGATTCCAAGCCACTCTGTGGGCCTAGTTGACAACCCCGCAGGAGGCAGATCAAATTTTGGCGCTGATGTCGAGGATGCTAGTTTAAAGATTAATTGTTAACTTGCATAGCTTGTTGGTTAAGTTGTTAGTGTTGTTTTTCTTTTGTATCTTTTGTGGTTATTGTGTAGAGATATTGTAGTGTTTTTATGCTTTTATTTGTGTCCTTTTTATGTGTTTATTATTTTTCAGATTAGGCATTTCTTGAGTTCTTGGTGTGAACTAAGAACCGTTGCACTTCAATTCCTAATTTTGTGTCTTTCTTTATTTTTGTTTATTGAAAAAGAAGAAAAATGTGGAGAAGAGAGGCTCAACGAGTGAGATTTTATAGGATATGTCATTGTGAACCACCCTATGGAGTCTTGCTCTTTATTGAGTGAATATGAGAGAGGGGTATGATTTGTTGGTTCCCAAGGCCAATGGGATCGAGATTGTTACCCATACCATGATTCTTCCAATTCGAGGTTTAGTGGTTACCCGAATTCATGGTATGGAGATGCATTGGGGAACCAACACTTTGGATTAGATAGTTGGCATTCACCAACCTATACAATGCCTCAAAACCAATCCCTAGGATTAGTTCCTAAAATCGGGTTATGCAGATATTTCGCAAGCTATAGCTAATGTGCCAAGAGTAGTGAGTTACTCCAATCACAATGCAAAGAAACATTAGAGATTTGGGAACTTAACTCTTCTCAAGCATTAATGGAGTTGATGGGCAAGTGAGTAGCTTGATAGAGAGGGTGAGCCAATTAGAAACTCAATATTCCAAAAATGAACCATACCCTTTTTAACTTGAAATTTTAGTAGATGAATCCAAAGGGGATGGTTTGTTGAGAGCTAAGAAGTTGAGGAAGAGGTTATTTTGCTTAGTTTACCATATTACCTATCTTTATCCTAACCTCCACCTATAGAACCAACTCCCACATTTTTGGAACCCTTAGGAGAAACCATAGAGAAGCCCATTGAATATGCTAAGCTTCCAAACTACCTTTTTCCTCTAGGATTGACTCCACCTCTACTATGTCTTCCTCTAGAAAGATTATTTCTCCCACCTCTCCATTTTTGGTTTCCTATGGTGATGGTATACAAACTTTAACCATATGGATAACATTAGGGTCATGTAGAATAACTTAAAATACGGAGCTTCACGAGAGGCAACCCAAGCCCTAAAAAATATATATTAGTCTTTCTTCCGAAAAAAAACCCTCACCTTTAATCTCCCACTCTTACTCCAAAATCATCAGACACCACCACAATCTACCACCTAAACCACCACCAAATACACAACCTAGATCGCACACTTAGATCGCACGCTAGTTGTTTCTTTGTGTGGACGTTGATTGATACTTGTTTAGTGTGAGTTTGTAGTGCCTTAATTCGAATTGCATGTTAGTGTAGATTTGAGGAAATTGAGGTGAGAACAATGCATTGGTAAGTTATGATTGCCTATAATTTTAATATCCCCCTTTTCTTTTCATATCACATTTCTTATTCAAGGTAGGTGAATGTTTTAACTGTAGGGCAAGAAAAGATGTCACATTGCATTGTAGTGTACATATTTATTGTTTTTGGTGTGTTTTTCTATTTTAGTTCCGGTTTTGGAACACTATTATGCTTTGTGTGCATGTTTGTTTTGAAAAAAACATGTGGTTTTTGGAGGAAGCGAGTAAATAGAGTTAGGAAAAGTCCAACTCATAGACCGTGCAGATGTATGATGAGATTCTAGAAGCATGAGTTTTCTAATGCATATAGCATACATTTTAGTAGCTTTTGTATGGTAGATTTTAGATTTACATGGGTTTACATTACAAGGGGTTTAGATAGCCATTGTTTGTTTTGTTATCTAAATCCCTCATTTTGTAGATTACTTAGATCTAATGGATATTATGTCCTTATGAGCATCTAGATTCTATTTTGTGAGCTTATTTGTAGATCGCTTGTAAGCACTTCAGAGTAGATTCGTGAAGGCCATTTTCTTGAATAGTGGAAGATAGTTGAAGGCCATTCGCAAGAATTGTTGTAAACAAAAGGTTACACGCCTAAACGTGGTAGTAGATGAGATGCAGTGAAGAAAATGAGTCAATGTCCGGAAGGAATAGAAGACCAGCAAGGCACATTTATATTTACACGGCCCATGCCAAACAAGTGTCTCTTGACTATGCTTCTGCATGACCCGTGCCTCTATATGGTAAAGACCCTGACCTTCAGTTTGCGGACCATGACCTATGGTAGCCTAGGTAAATCTGCACGGGCCGCGTCGCTTAAACTGCCAAGAACACTCTCCAGTCGGCAGCCCGAGTGAATTTTAGTGGGCCCCGTATTAAGTTTGACATACGAACGTCTCTAGTCTTTGGCATGTGTACTTTTGCACAAGGCTTGCGATGCAGGCTATGTACTATTACACTTTCGGTGCAGACGTGGCTGCTAGGATTTCCCATTTTTTTGGCTTGTCAATGGCCCATTTTCACCTACTATATAAAGAGGCATTAGTCTACTAGGGTTTAAAAGGCAATCATTATTGTAATTCTAGTTTCAAGAGTAGGTAGTGAGAGAA
>JAULKK010320269.1:0-11435 GCA_032355705.1 Rubia peregrina
CACTTGGATGGAATGAATTGTGACTTGGAACATGTAGCTCATTGCTTTCAGTAGCAACACCTACGATAGACTTGGTCTTGAGGTCCTGTATTCATAAACATCGGGATAGAAGTTAAAACACAAATGAGATTTCTCAGTTAATTTGCTGATTAACAAAATGTTGAACCTAAAAGACTTAACATAGAGACACTCCTGAAGAACAAATGAAGTTGAATGATCAAGCAGTGTGACAGGGATTTGATACATGATAGGTTTAAAAGATTGAAAATTAAATAGATTACTGCACATATGAAATGAAGCTCCACTATCTACATCTATTCATCACTCTTAAAATCGATTGCACTCTTTACAATAATGGTAAGAAGGCTACCTGAAAAATCTCCAAGGCGATCAAAGTTGATCATGTCACCATTCTCAGGTCCGGATTTCTTGGCCTTTCCTTTCTCAAATCTACCTAATTCTGCTTGAATTAAGTTTTCAATGAGAGACTACATGATTCCAAATTACTGTGTCTCCCAAATCCAGTGGCATGGCGTTATCTTTGTCTTCTATTTCAAATGGTGTTGCATTTGCGTATGGTCTTCCCTTGCCCTTTCTTACATCAATCCACCATTTTGGATATCCATTCAATTTAAAATAGCTCTTCCTCAGACGTTGAGTTTTGTGGCGGTATTCACACTTCAACACCTTTTTTCCACCAGCATCTCTCTTCTTCTGAGTGAATCTAGCAGGGTTGTATTGTGTCGGTGCCTATTTCACCATCATAGCTGCACTTTCTCCTACACTTGTGAAACTATCTTGGACATCTTGATTATGTTCCAGCTTCAAGAACAGGGAACATACCTTACCTACAGGTGGAAATTGATCCATCAATAATACCCGATCCCTCATATTCATCATAGAGACCAACCATATATTATTGATTTCGTTCATTTCCAGACAATTTTTAGATTTAAAAAATACTACATGACTGAGTCTGATCCTCGCTTTAGTTCTCCCAGATTTCTCATAAGCTGGTAGAACAGAGGTCTACGACTCACTGAGAATATTTCTTTGATTTCATCCCACAACTTCTTCACATCTGACTAGAAAATAAAGATCCTATCCATCTCATTACTGATTGAACTTTGAATCTATGACAAAAGTGTCAAATTAACCTTCATCCACTGATCATAGGCTGGAGACTCGGGATTGGGCTCTGGTACTCCAAATGTGATGAACTACAGCTTCCTTTAGCTGAAAAGGCAGTGATCATCGCTTGGCTCCGGGTGATATAGTTTCTCCCAGTTAATTGTTCAGAAACCACAATTAAGCTAGCATCACCTGTGGTAGGTAGAAAGAAAGGATTACTAGGACTGATTCTTACGTAGCCTTTGTTCATTAGCAACATGCTGATTCCTTCGGTTTCCATGATTCATTTGATCATGCTTCCCTCATTCAAATGCTGATTATGGTGGGAAAGGGGTCTAATAAAGAGCATCATGCTTTGATATCATGAAAAAATTGAAAGGAAAAAAAAACGAGCAATAACGCAAAGCAAGAATGTAAAGTAAAAAAAAACTCAAAAACTCAACGTAAAGAAAGAATGTAAAGGAAATTTTAATCAACGCAAAGCAAGAATGTAAAGGGGGAATTTTCTGATTAGAAAAAGAATTTTTGACTAAGTTATTGAATGTCATGTAAAATAGCCTTATACATACAATACATGTTCAGCTAACCGAATCACAGCTGCTAACTGATTTACAACTAATCCAATTAGCTAATTGTTCTAACTTTTATGTACAACATACTAACTACAAACTAACTTTGATCAACAAATTAAGATTGAAAAAGAAATGAACTGGAGCAGTGTAAGTGTACCGAGCACAATCTTCATATCACCTAAATAAGCTTAACAACCTGCATAACAGCTCAACTCCAATCATTATTTCAACTGCAAACCAATATATTTTTAAATGGAGGATAAAACTTTTCAGAATCTACATGATTGAGAGGAAATAACAATCCAATCCAAGATCATGTGAACTACACTAATAAACCCCCTCAGGCCATGTACAATGGAAGAAACCACTCTTGTGGTTTCTTTCAATCAAATATTCAATCATTCTCTTCCACCTCACCAAAAGCAACCACAAAGAAACAACTTTATTTTTACCTCCACAATGGTAGAAACTGCTAAGAAACCACTTAATGGACCACTTTATTTTCTCTACCCCACTAATTAATTTTAACTTCAATATTTAATTTAAATAAATTTTCCAACCCAAAATAATTTGACATGTGAAATTTAATAATACATCTTTAATTCTAAAATATATATTTTCTAAATTTAAATTAAATTTAAAAAGAAAAAACACATGTTAAAAATGTAAAAACAAAAGTTGAAGTTAAAAGAAAAATTAGGAACGTACAAAAGTTGAAAAAGAAAACCTGAAAAAGAAAGGGAGGCCGTTGTTGTGCCACATGCTCTAATCAAGAACGGACACGTGGCATTGGGGGGGCATCCGGGCCTATGGACATGGGTGAGAAGGCCATGGACCAGTTGCTTGGAGAAGAGCCCAGCCAGTGGTTTCTTTGTTTAGAAACCACAAATAGACCCTCACTGTGGGGGTTTGTGGTTTCTTTGTAGTTTCTTTTCAGAAAGAAACCATAAAGAAACCCCCACTGCACATGCCCTAAGTTTTTTACTCCTGTCATGGGGTGAAGGATTAGTAATGAATGATTGTCTACTTCAAGGATTAAACAAAAAAAAACTTTGTGAATCAATAAAACAAGGTCACCTGTATAATACCATAAACTCCTGGAATATCATAGCGGCGGACATCTTAAGCATCTTACTCATTTATAATTTCCTATCTAAGTCAATTATTTTTTTCAACTACTAACACAATAGTATGAACCATAGTTGAGGATGAACGAGGAGAAAGAGAATGGGAACGCTGGAGTTGGGTCCGGGTGATGACATATTGATAAGAGCCACCAGGAAGAGGGATCACCCCTGTCGATATACTCAAACTAGACTGTCAGCAACTATTGCTATCCCAAGAATAGAAAGAAACAAGTACGCCAACAGATCATCGTCCCAGAAGAAGGAGGCCAAGAAATCTTTTGTTGATCAGACAGTTGTCAAGGTGATGGTCTCATACCTGAAGCAGTTAGTCAAGGGTATATCTACAACATGGGAATTATCTATTCCCGAAGTCCCTGGGGACCCAAAGAGCTTTATTTAGAATGCGTTGGGAGGTGTGTCCACAGGTATGAGTGGCTCAGGCCAAGATCCCCCAGCGACGGAGAATAAGATGAGAGAAAAATATGCATTATGCTTAACATTTTTAAACTGTAATTTCCTATTTCGTTTAAAAGGAAAAAAAATATGGACTGGCAATTATTTCACTATTTGTAACAGGATAGTGAGTTGGTCACCTTGTATATCAAGGGCCTCCAAGTTGAGAGGATAATGGTTGCTAAAGCAAGGATAAAAAGATCTAGGCGTCCAGAGAAGACATATGGCATAGTAGCTTGAGTTCGGGTATGCGAGCCAGTCTACCATCCAAGATCTGGGTTTCCTTCTACTAACCAACATTTCAATGACGTGGGTGATGCTTTGGGGAGTGTGGTAGACTGGCCGATGAATTTGGTGATAGTTTGAGATGATACCCATACCGAGGACATTGAAGGCAGCCGACCACAGACCGATGAATTTTTGTGTGTCAATATCAGCGAAGAAGAGGTAATAAAATTAACTAAATGCTACATCTATTACATGTATGATTTTTGAATACAAATCGTTAAAATTGAAGAAACTTTCTATGCAGCTATCAACTCCTAAACACTTAGGATCGACCGGATCCTACCATTTCTCTATGAAACAATTTACACATGATATGCCATTAAAACTGGTACTTCTTATTAACATCCATCGCATGCACCATATTTCAATAATTTCTAATTTACATAATTTTGTTGACATGAAAATAATTGGAGATCAGCAACAAGCGCCCGTTTATAACATATCCTAACATGGGAAATACATCACACACTACAACGAGCTTGTCAAGAGTATGCAAGTGTTGGGAAAGGTGGTTCTGTTTCCAGAGTTTTGACCATCAACTTTTGGCAAAAAACATTAGAGTGCATTGTTTATTGATAGCATGGTGGAGTTTGGTAACAAGTTTGGCACCTTCAGAGCAATGGCTTGGCTATCAAACTCACAAATAGATATTTGGATGGGGCAAGTTTTACTTTTTCACACTAATTGCATTTATTTATATCATTACTAGTTTCAAATATTAACAAAAATATTTTTCAAGGCACCCGTGGGACCAAGTCTTCTAAACTAACAACGACCGCATTTAGTTTATTCCATGCTGTATGGGTAGCTAAGCAGCAGAAATCAAGGAAGCAGAAATTGATGGTCGTGCTAAAACCATTCTGGAAACTATGTTAGTTACTGATGCCGAGGTATATATGGTGCCATAGCTTAAAATGTAAGTGACATCATTAAAATTTCCTCAGTTACATAAAATTATAAACCAATGGCATTTTCATTCATCTTCTACTTTCTCTTGAATGCAGCGATCCTTGATACTTAATAATGATGCGTCCTAGTACGGAGGAAGTCTTTACCCTTGACTCGATGACCTAAAGAATCAAACCGCAGAACAATAATGAAAAACGAATTTATTGACTTGTACTTTCATTCCTTCCATCGTACTAATTTTATAGTCTACAAGAGAGTATAAGCTAACCATTATAATGATGAGCAATACCAGGATTGCATGAAAATATCAAAGGGAGAAAATGAAGGTGGAACGGTCTCTAGATTACACATGAACTATCACAAACATCAATGTAAAGCATTTAATCGAAGACTCCTTTTATTTTCCTCAATTATAGTTGCATCACGGGAGGGGGCACATTATTGAAATGGAAATTGTTTTCTACATTCTCCTTCCGGATAATTGGATTAACCTTGTACCCAAAAATACCCACTTCTTCCAAGGGGATTTTGTATGAACTGAGGGAGGGTGTACCGTCACAACCGTGTGGATTGTTTTCAGGGAACCATCATTCTAGGCATTAAATGGTGGTGGCTTCATTTTAGAGACATGAGGCTTTGTTGGTTTTGGATCCCCACATGTATTGGGAAATTTTACCGGGATGGAATCCTTGTCTCGATATCTATGTGATATCAACCATAAAATTTTATGTACGTCACATTTGTCTCAACTCATAAGTGATAGTATATAAATTATGATGTTATACCTTCTTTGTAGGCATGTTCTCCAAAATATCGACCAAACGAAGGGGCCATTCAACAAACATTCACAATGTCTCGTCCACCATATTTGGCTTGGGTTCTGGGATTGGAAGAACCATACCATCTACGAGGATCTTTATGAGATTGACCACCACATTATAATTTGCGACAGGCTTATGATGATTCACTCATATAGATGTGTACATTTTACCTTTCACCATAATGTGGCTCTCTTCATCCATACGTTATGAAAAGGAATTATCCTACATAAGAAGACTCGGTACTTCAAAACAAAGTATTAATTAATTTGTCATATGAATAGTGTAATATATTTACTTATACCTTCATGTTGCTTTGGGTGGGCTCTACTAACTTTGTTCTTAGTCGATCAAAGGCAAGAGATGTTGTAAAAGTTGGAGACGGTGGTACTGGCTTACTATCACACTCCGGGTGGTCATGTATTGAGGTTGTTGGAGAAGTAGCGCGAGGGGGAGTTGAGAATGTTGGTTTAGAACTTTCTATGATTCTCTCCAGGTCAAGTGGCATTTTCCTCCCATTCGGTTCTTGCGAGACATAAGCCACTAGTCGGCTTAATATGAATTTCAAAGCATCAATCTCTCTTTGTTGACTACTTGACACAGTATCAACCTTAGGTGGTAGAGGTTTGATATAGATGTCCCTATGTGTAGTGAGAGTGCCCACACCTCGGATCCGACCCAGAGTTTCTTTCTTGTTAAATGCAACTCCTAGTATGTTCTCCTTTCCAAAACCAATGAATTCACTGGACTCTTGTTTTCTTTTTAAGTCCTCCAATAAATTACCAATAATGAATCTCATTTGCTCGAAATTATACTTGAACAAATGCACTCATATCATATCAACTAAAACACATGCAAAACTTACTTTTTGTTTGGCAACCAACTCCGCATCTATGGTGTGGAACTTACCCTCCTTCTTCCTACTCCCTTTGCATCAGTCTATCCATTTCTCAAATCGGGGAACCTCATCGGGATTTGGATATTCCATTTAGGTCCTCTCTTTATCTTCCGTCATTCCAAGATCCACCTTGTCGAACACTCCAGCCTCAAACATTTCCTTCATTATTATTCTTGTAGCCAGTGCAAAACCTCTACGAATCGTTTTGTGGCACATCTTGTTTCCTCTTGCAAGCTCACTATTTTTTCCCTTAGACCCTAAAATATCATTAGACCAAAATTTTCAAACTTCAAATGACCCACCCTTCCCGACGTCGCTAATATACCACATGCGATCTACTAAACCGAGAGGGGAACGCGATCAAAGATAAGAATTTCTAATGTTGCTCCCATTCCTACTACTATACTACCAAGAATGGTATATAGTGGCAAGTACCAGGGTCGTCAATAGAGATTTTAGGAATCTAGTAATCGACTAATTACAACCATGGCAGGGTTTGTAAACCGACCTATGTTAGGATTAAACAGTGTTTTGAAAATACTCATATCGGGTTGTGGGGAATTTTCAACCATCAACTAAAACCATGCAATCAACTGAATAAATTATATAAACTAACACTCGGGGAATATTTGCGTAACATTGCCAGTACTATTGTGATCATGGATTTCATTAAATATAAGAACTAAATCTTATTCTAGTATTTGTGTCACGTGGTGCTGCCAATGGTAAAAACTCCCCCTTGTCTAACACATAGATGTGCACGTACAAAATCTTCCATCAGCCTTGCCTCCGCAACTAGGAGAGTGTAATAATGGCTATAGCTCCCTGCGCAGGTCTGGTTCTCTCCCATGCGATTAAGTCCCGGGAAGAACACCTCAAACGAACTACCTATAAGCCTACAAAGGCAAAGGAAGTAGCCATCCTATCGATGGCTCTAGAATCAACAAGATAATCCTAGTTTGCTACCTACTCTATCTCTAACCATGACCTATCGAACCTCTTTGGTCGGCTAACTAGATGCATGGTCGATCGTGACCATTAACAACGGTAACCTTCGTGCACACGCCAAGTTTTGGACTATCATCTCCCCAAATGCATCTAGGTTTCCTTAAATGGGGAGTAGTAATAATGCACCAACATCAATGTAGACTCGACTGTGTGCACACAAAGTGTGACAATCATGCAATTCACAAGAATATTAAGAACAAGCTAACAAAATAATCACAAAACTCACAGAAGAAGGTGGATCTAGAAATATCACAAAATAAACATCAACATATGAATACAAATAAAATCCCCATGTTTACCCTAGGCATTGAACCCAAATATTTCATTGGATTCAATGCCTTTGGGCAAAAGAGAAATAAAAAGAAGAAAAGAAAAAGAACCTAGAGAAAATTGAGAGTGTTTCCCCTCTCTAGCACCTACTAAGATATAGAAATGAGCACAAACTTAAACCCTAGTAGACAAAAGTCCATATATATAGTAGTAGGGAATTGGGCCTAAAAATAGATCCAAAAGTGACCAAAAACCCTAGCAGTCGCCACTTCGCAAGAGGTACCTCGTGCCAAAGCCCGTGCCAGCCAAGGGGAATCATGCCAGAGTGGGACGCCATACATGGAACGGGTTGTGCCAATCATGCTAGCACGGGTCGTGCCGGTTTGTGCTGGCGTATCCCATGTCCTGCGACGCGGGCTGCCTTCTGGGTCTTTGTTTTTATCTTTCTAATCTGCACCATGCGTCTCTTGGTGCACCCCGTAGGATGGAATCTTTCTTTTCTCAGTACCTTAGTGCGCCCGATCAATTTTCACACCCTGTGGGCTGGTATTGGCATTTGTGACTTGAAACGGTGCAAACCGTGTAAAATGGAACGTCCCTCATGTCGATTTGTACGTGGCATGTGCTAGGTGATATGAGTTATTCCAAGGCTCCCCAACAGGGACCGTGATGCTTGGTGCGGGCTGTGCTAGCTTTTGGCTCATGCCAGGTTTGTGAAGTCCGCGCCAGCCGTAGCTGGTTTTCTTGGTTAACTTAGTTGCTCCGCTATGGGTGAACCTTTGCTCCAATCTAATAGTTCTTGTAGTCGATTTTACAGCGCTCAAGAAGAAAAATCTAATAGTAACACCCTCAAGTGCTAATTCTCCTTGGATTTTTCCCAGAACATTGTGCAAGCTCGAACAATGATCCCTCAATTTTTTCTTTGGCCTTCTTGAACTTCGAATCCACCTTTCTTAGTCCCAATTCCATCTACTACCATGGTTAGAAGTCTGTGGCCTTCAATCTACTATCATTCTTGTGAATGGCCTTCGATATCTTCTACCATCCTTGCAAATGACCTTCAAGTATCTACTACCACCCTTGCGGATGGTCTTCCCAAAAGAAATTTTAAAAAACTCACGAGAAACCTACTAATGAGATCAAAGAGGAAGATCTAGGTGCCCGTGTTTACAAAGTGTCCAGTAGTCTCAATTAAGTTTAAAAAGGATGGGATTTAGATAAGAAAACAAATAATGGCTGCCGAAACCCTTTGTCGTGCAAATCTAACTAAAACTAGCAATCAACCAAACAAATGATGATAATAAATGTGTTAAATTCATTGGCTAACACATGCATAATGGTGCATTGGTTAACACATAGTAAACCACGAGAGATCTACTAAGCCGAGAGGGGACCGTGATGGAAGATAATAATTTGTATGTTTCTCCTATTCCTACTACTATAATACCAAGAATGGTAGATAGTGGTAAGTACCAGGGTGGTCAACAGAGATGTTAGGAATCTAAAATTTAACTAAACACAACCGCATTTAGGTCATCAATCCGACCATGTGTTAGGAATAAACAGTGTTGTAAAAAATAGTAATTGGGGGGGAGAGGTTTTGAACTGTCAACTACAAGCATCAACTGAATAAACAATATAAACTAGCACTCGGGGAATATTTTCATAAAATGGTCAATGTTATTTTGATCAACAATTTCATTAAATACAAGAACTCAAACATATTCTAGTGTTTGTGCCACGTGGTGCGGACAATGGTCAAAACTTCCCCCTAATAGTCACATAGAGGTGCACGTAAAAAAATCTTCCATCAACTTCGACTCCGCAACTAGGAGAGTACAATAATGGTTATGTCTTATTGCACATGTCTGATTCTCCCCTGTGCGATTAAGCCCTGGGAGAAACACCACGAACGAACTACACCTAGGCCTGCAAAGTGAAAATAAGTAGCCGTCTTATCGATGGCTTTAGGATTAACAAAATAACCATAGTTTTCTACCAACTATATCTCTACGCGCAACCCTTCAGACCTCTTTGGTTGGCTAACTAGATGCTTGGTCGATCGTGATGATTAACAACAGTAACCTTCTAGCACACGCCTAGTTCCGGACTATTGTCACTCAAGCACATCTAGGTTTCCTTAACCGGGGAGTAGCAATAGTGCACCAAGATGAAAGTAGACTCGATTGTGTTCCAACAAAGAGTGATAATCATGCAATTTTCAGGAATATTAAGAACAAGCCAACATAATAATCACAAAACACATTGAAATAGGTAAATATAGAAATCTCACAAAATAAACATTACCACATAAATAAAAATATAGTCCCCAAGTTGGATACCAACTCTCTAAGCATTGAACCCAAGTATTTCATTGGATTCAACACCTTTGAGCAAAATAAAAATAAAAAGAAGAAAAGAAAAGAAAAAACCTAGAGAGAAGTGAGAGTGTTTTCTGTCTCTAGCCACTTACTAAGATATAAAAATGAGCATAAAAGTTTACCCTAGTAGACAAAGGTGCATATATACAGTAGTAGGTAATTGGGCCGGAAATATGCCTAAAAATGGAAAGAAACCCAAACAGCCGCTACTGGCATGGGGGGAGGTGCCTCATGACACGGCTCGTGCCGGACAAGGGGGTTCGTGCCAGCGCGGGACACCAACCATGGAATGGGCCATGCCGGTCGTGCTAGTGCGGGGCACCAGATCTGGCATGGGCCGTACTAGTTCGTGCTGGTGCATGTTGTGTCATCCGATGCGGGCTACTGGTCGAGTCTTTGTTTACTCCTTCTGATCCATGCCATGCGTCATTTGGCATGCCCCAATATAGAAACCTTGTTTTCTCTATACCTTAGCGTACACCGCATCATTCTTCACACACCGTGGGCTGGTCTCGGCATTTGTGACTTGATACGGCTCGGGCCATGTAAAACGGAATGTCTCATTTCCATACTTAACCAATTTTCGGAGTGAAAAGGTGATCCCTCTTGTCAATTTTTGATTGGGCCCGTACCAGGTGATACAAGTCGTTCCAAGGCCCCTCGATATTGGCTGTGATGCTTGGTGCGGGCCGTGGTAGCTTTTGGCTCGTGCCGGGCTTGTGTGGTCCGAGCCGGTTGTGGCTGGTTCGCTTGGCATACTTCCTTACTCTGCTACAGGTAACTATTGGTCCGAGTTGAGAGTTATTTTAGTCAATTTCATAGTGCTCAAGAAGATAAATCCAATGGTGACACCCACAAATTCTTATTCTTCTTAGATTTTGCCCAAAACTCTGTGCAACCTTGAATAATGATCCTTCGGGTTCTTCTTTGGAATTCGGGTTCTCCTTTGGACTTCTTGAACTTCGAATCCACCTTTCTTGGTCCCAATTCCATCAAACACCATGATTTGGAGTCTATGGCCTTCAATCCACTACCATCTTTGTGAATGGCATTCAAATATCTACTACCACCCTCGCGGATGGCCTTTTACAAAAGAAAATGAAAAAGCACTTACGAGCAACCTACTAATGAGATCAAAGAGGAAGATCTAGGTGCCTATGAATACAAAGTGTCCATTAGTCTCAATTAAGTATACAAACTGTGGGATTTAGACAAGAAAAACAAAAAGGGTCGTCTAAACCCTTTGTCGTGCAAACCTAACTAAAAATAGAAATCAACCAAACAAAAGATGATAATTTTTTTTAATGCATTGGCTAACACATGGATAATGGTGCACATCAATCCTCACACATTTAAACCTTTACTCGTCCTCGAGTAAACAAAAATGAGGAAAGATCTAAGTGAAATGTAGCATGCAAAGAGAAGTTAGTCAATACATTCAACTTATTCCCAAGCTACCCTAGTTCCCCCAAAGAAGTAAGAATCTCACAACTCTCACATTCCCCAGAGTTGCTAAAGTAACCTAACCATCCCAAAATATTGTGAAGAAAAAGGTAAGTATGAAAGATAAATTTTGAACT
>JAULKK010320277.1:0-11433 GCA_032355705.1 Rubia peregrina
ATTCTGAATTTAGGGTTAGGTGGGCAAGTGAATCAAAAAGCTGAAGTAAATATTGGAAAATGACAAGGGTAAAAATGAAATTTCTAATTTTTGTCTCTCCTTTAAATGGAAAGTGTGTAAGAGTGCCAAAAAAATCTTCCTAAAAGGAAAAGTGTGCCAATATAAAAGACCGGAAGGAGTACAATATTTTCCATATTATCATTTTCGGCTATGTTTTATTTGCACATCTAATCGGAAACGATGATTGTTATTTGCAGTCCTCATTTTAATTCATGCAGTTTCAAAAAAATATGTAAAATGACTAATATGTCCAGGTTAGTTTTTTTTATATAAAATGGGAGCACCAAATCAAACTTTTCTATCTTCAAATAAACCCCCAACATTTATTTTCTTCATTCATTCAAACTCCACCCACTTTCCAAACTAAAATCACACCAAAAAATCTCTATCAATTTGTATCTTGAAGCAATGTGAATATTGAATAAGTATGTATTTTAATTTTCAGATTTCTCTAATTAGAGTACTGATTTAATGTAATTTTATATATTTTTAAAAGTTCAGATTTAAAAAAATGGAGGCAAAAAGTGACCGGACATGCGCTTTGTGTGTCCGCTCTGAGTTCCGGACAAAAAAATAGTGTGTCCGGGCCTCTTGGCAGACGAACCAACCTCGAGTCTGGGCCTCTTGGCGGACGAACCAATCGCGTGTCCGGGTCTCTTGGCAGATGGACCAATCTCGTGTCCGGGCGTCTTGACGGACAAACCGATCTCGTATCCGGGCCTCTTGGCGGACGCACATTTTTGTGTCCGTAAAGTTTGCTTCCATTTTTATAACTTATACACTACTTTTGTTAAATTATGCACTAAATTTTAAAAGGTTAAACATTGTATGTTATATGTAATAGGAAATATTAAAGGTCAAATATAATTATTGTAAACCGTGAAATAAATAAATAAAAACTAGTGGGATTAATCAGAGAATCGTCATCTGAGCTGGCAACAAGATGTCTCTTTCATCAATCCTTGAATTTGTTTTCCATGAGGGTGCTCAAATCTGCAATGAAATGAGGGTTATCTCCCTCTTTGGCCGGAATATGAAGAAAAAAAGGGGGGAAATTATTGAGCTACAGTTTCTTTAATCTTACAGAAAACCATGCAAAGAGGGGCTTGATTCCTAAATCATCATCCATGCATTGAAGCTTTTATAGCCAAAAGTTTCAAGTTACTCAAGCTTCTGAACAAAAGAAACAACATCAGACTCTTTACAAGTTACAAGCTTACTAGGTACAATAAAAAAAATCAGGGTGTTTAGCCGTCAAAGACTCTCACAAGCTTACAAGCTACAACACAAATCAGACTCTTCACAAACTAATGAACCCTGGCATTGCTGGTGGAGGGCAGTGGGCTACTGTCCCCGGAGAGGTCATCGAGACGCGTCAGGGTGGTCTCAAACAATGGATCATTCCAGAAGTCACCCATTTCCAACTTCTGCGCAGCTTCATTTGAAGGCGGCACTGTCAAAGGAATTGCTTCTGGACCCTTGGGCTCACGGTGCTTCTTCCTTAATAAACCTGCAAGGAAAAGCCTGCTTCCTTGATCTCTTCCTTTGGCTTTTGGGGGCTCCTACACATTCAACTCAACATGTTAAAGCCAATATGGGCAGATGCTAGCAATCACAGAAGAAAGATAACACTGCCAGCCCCATCCTGTAATCAATAACATTCACCATCACATTCCCTCCAAAATTAGTTCACTCTATATTTGGCAATTTTGAAATGCAAAAATAGACAAACATCCCAGATAAGAAAGAAAATTGAAAAATTAGAATAAGGGCAATTGCTTCACATTGCTTATAATACTGCACACACGCATACACACAAACAGCTGTATTATGCTGATCATTAAACACGGTACACACGCACCTCGCTTAGCGCAGACCATCTTCAGCTCCATAGGAGGGTCAGCTTCCAAGCCGGCAAGCCTTCTAGAATACCTATGAGCCGGCTGATTAGCAGCATTGATTTGAGTAGTTTGTCACTGCTGTTCATGCTAACCGGTATATGAAAATGTAATCGTTATCCATCCATATCTAATGTTTCAAAAATTCCTAAGAAATGATGTTCTAGTCTTGCTGCAAACATCCCCATCATTTATACACATACTACACATTATCAAACTATGACTGCTTCAAGAAAATCAGGAGATCCAAATCTTTGTCATCCATTTCATCATCATATCATCTACACATTATCAAACTACGACTGCTTCAAGAAAATAAAGACATCTTAAATCTTTGTCATCCATTTCATCATCAAATCATCAACATATTATCAAACTACGACTTCAAGAAAGTCAGGTCATCAGCATCTTTCTCATACATTTCATCATCCAATCATCATTTCCAGCAACCAAAACTGCAAGTGCATATTCTAGCAACCAACACTGATGCACAAATAATACATCATCTCCAGAACAAATGTTCAGCTAAACATTACTTCAAAGCAAATGTCAAATTGACATTTATAAAACTTACAAATGTAAAATACAGAATCATTTGATAGAGATTTTAAAAAATTCTTCATTATTTTTAAAAGAACTTCCCAGAGTTCTCTGTTTTTGAAGAAATATGTTATTATTCTTGTTAAGAATCCTGTATCTCCATATATATATTTTGTACTCCAACTCTGCTAGATTTTGATGGAAAAAGGTTTTTGCCAACTTCTCTAGAATTCTTCTATAATGCTCCAAGTATACATCTAGCGGCTAGGTTTTGCTTCAAGCACAAACCCACTATAGCTCCAAAGAAAATGGCTTCCCAATTCAACGTATAAGAAAATCCAGCAAATCTAACATATGAAAACCAAGAAAGTCAAACAAAACATTACCCAACAAAGCTATATCATATATCACCAAATATCAAAAAATTGAGATGTTTACCTTGATTCAAATTGGATTCAGTTTGGAACAAAAATAAAATGAAAAAGGCATGAAGATAACCCCCATCGTGTAGCTAGATAACTGGCAAAAGGCATGAAGATAAAACCACGCGGGATCAGCAGACTCAGCCACTTGCAGATATCTCGCGATGATGATCCCGAAGGGGAACAGAATTCCCCAGCTCACAGCATTCAGTATACCATGAATCTGCACCAAAAGCAAAACCATTCATCAACAATCAGTACTCCGCCACTATAATATTACAATACTGACTAATGTATCCACAAATGGTCATATACCAATCCAAAAGAGATAGTTGAATCATAAAATACTCTACCTCAGATCTCAACACATAAACCAAACTTCATATAAATAAAAAAAAGTAAACTTAATGCCGAATTTCTTGTTTGTAAAAAGCATGGAAAATAAAAAAAGCTTACTACATTTTTCTTGTTGGTCCTGGAATCGGAGAATGATCCGGTTTTGCTCAGTCTACTCAACAAATCCAAGGTCCCTTTCGCGTTCAAATTTTCCAGCTTAAACTCATGGATATCTGGCACACCGTTGGTAATAGAAGGCCTCACCTACCACATATGATTGAGCGATGTTCCCACCTTCTCCGGCAGAACCACTGTCACGAACAACCTCATAACACCGTCTTTGAACAATAAACACAGAGAAGGGGTCTGTGGTGGCGAGTGGGAAAGAGGCTGAAGAACGCATCACTTCATTTGCGTGCAGTGAAAGAGGTTATAGATTTGTGTAGTGAATGAGATTAGATCTGAAGAACAATAAAAGCATCACCTCTAACAAATCACTCATCTTTGGGGAAAGAAGTTTAAACACAGAAAAGGTTAAGAACGAATTGAGGGATTGAAGAGGTGATGCGTGTGATGGCAGGTGGTGAAGATGAGTGAAGAAAACAGCGATTGACGGGCAGTGGCAGGCGATGTCGGGCGGTGAAAGGGGCTGAAGGTGATGGGTCACTTTGGTCAACTAGGCCAGGGGAGTAATTCTTGTGAATTGAGGGGCTGGAAGAAATGAAAAACTTAACAGGGATATTTTGGTCTATTCACGATAATTTGGGCCCGTATGGAGCAATTTTGGGGCTACATGGAGAAGCTCCAATCGAAAACATGCAAACATACTTGTAATCCCTAATTGTTTTGCTCTAGAATGAAGACTCAAGCGTAGAGACACTAAAGAAATGATGCGACACCGCCAGCTACCAGAAGATATAAGATAGCGTGTGAGACTATTTGTTCAGTATAAGTAGGTGGTAATTAAATGAGTAAATGAAGAAACTGGCCTCCTGGGCTTACCAGCTGATCTGGGCCCCGACAACTAGCACCATCTCTACTGGGACCTAGTTTGTCGTGTGCCATTATTCTCACAGATAGATTATCACTTTCTCGATGCTATCTGCTAACGTCTAGTGTTCTCGCTGTTGCAGTGGACATTTTAGGCCAGACGTTTCATCGAAGTTGCATTCGTTGCATTCTACCATGTACTCATACTAATAGCAAGAGTAGTTAAAGCTCTTGGTTCATTCTGGAGCTCAACAATTATTTACCGACTTGAGTGCAAAGAGTGTCGCTTATCGCCACCGTCTTGAACGGTTACTAGTCGCAGAGTAGGGGTTATGTTCATCTACTAGTTGTACATAGTGCATTGTCATTAGTACTTTGGTTTCATTTTCTCATATTCTCACTATATACGTTTGTGGGTGTGTGGGTGTGTTATTTTCTTTCCTTTTTGTGCTGGTTGATTGAGGTATATTGAAATAATAAGTCATCAATAATTTGTATCTAGTTATTTTCCATGCGTGCCTAGTTTAATATAGGAGCCTAAATAACCAGAAGTCCTACCAGAGCCAAAAAAATGCACGTAAACTCACTTACATTATTCATTAAGGCGATCCAGTAGCCAACATAATGTTCGTGATCCATGTAGGGCTCGATAGTTCCACGACGAATGGCTGGCGAACAGTCTTTTTCAACAACATCATTGTGCAACTTAGAGATTTCCGTGGGGAAGAGCTACTTGTTTGAGCTTCACTTTCCAAGTCAACCACCAATCTGCCTTGCTCAACTTGAATAGTTCGTGCACTTATTGAAGTTAAATCATTCATGTTGAGAGAGCTGAGGATCTCAAAGTTTTTGGCGAATCAGTTTAGGAGGCTTCACAGCAAGAAGCTGCAGCATACATTTTGGCTCTACTCGCACCACTGGAGATCATGGGCTGCATGCTTCATATATGCTGCTTGGTGACGACAAAAGAAGGGGATGATAGCCAAATATCTTCTTGCTATGAAATCTTTTAATCTTTACGCGAATATTTTTGTTTCATATTTCGGTGACCCACAATTTTGTCAACCCCGTTTAACTCCGAAAAGGATCAAAAAGTCTTGTATTATATTTATTATTACTACTATAAAAGTTTCAAATTTTGACTTTTAATCTTAACCGTTCAAAATTATTTTTTAGTGGTGTAAATTATGTATCATATAAGTTGATTGTCTCACATAAGATAGGTTGTCTCACATGATCCCAATTCCACATGTGTGGGTGTGTCTATGGGTTGGGTCAGGGTCAGGTTTGGGTCTTAATATTTTAGACCCAGAGCCATTTACTAAAATCTAGACCCAGACATAGACCCGAACCCGATGGGTCTAGACCTTATGGGTCTGGGTCAAACCCTAGACCTATGCTTCTCCCTATTCCCAAGTCTCGTACCAAAATCTTGACATACCATCGCTCAAATTATCTTTTTATTCATTCAAATTACATCTTTACACGGTTCATACTCATTGTCGATGGGTAAAATGAGGGAAAAAGTAAGCCAACTAATCCTTAACCGTCTAAATTTAGTGGTCTAGATACAACGACCAATCTGCCATGGGAGAAATCATGGGAAATTGTCGCTAGGAGAAAATGACTCCACATGTGGTAAACCGGAAGACAATGAGGCCATGAGCATTCTCCAGAGCCCACAACCATTCTCGAATTCTTCAACAAGGCAGCAGAGGAGCGTTATGTTCAATGGGTACGTGGGAAATGCTTTGCAACCAAGGTGTTAAGCCCTAATTTTGTACTTAATTTACATTTTGGATACATATTTGATTATCTTTGCCCCCATTATTTGCATAACCTAATTACGACACCCAAACGAAGTAATACAACCTTATGCAAACTTGGGAAAATTCTGTGACAATGATATGGTAACCAAGGTTAATGAAATTTCCGCAATTTTTAGTAAATTCGCGATAAATGTTGCATTATGTGTCCCTGGATTGACCCTAGTTTTTTATGCCTCCCTGTCCTGGATGGCCCTTATGAAATTTTTCATCAACAATCTTAACCAGCTAAAATAGACTCCCAACCACTGTGTCCCGTAGAAATAAGGCGTAAGTATTTCAAGATACAGGGTGACAAAGCTGGGCAAGCGACAAATATGATTTGTCGGTGTTAACCATGGAGCAACGATTGGTTTTTGAGTGGGTTTCCATGAATATCCTTCCATCGGGAGGCATGTGTGTGAGTCCACCATTAGAAGCCTTATGATATTTTATTACAATATGAAGAATAAATTGTTGAATCGCAGGTTCATAATATTATCTTACATGAACAAAGCCATCTAGTATATCAAAGAAGAAATTCCCTTACGGGAGTTTGGTCACTAAGATAATCAAAGAGAACGATGTTGTACCCATAGATTGCCTATTGTGCCTTGAATGCTACGATCATAAATTGATTGACCTGAAGCTACTCGAATTGAATAAAAATACAAAAAAACAATACAAGGTGAAGTTGGTTTTCGAGGCAGCGAAAGGTGCAAAATGGGATACATATTCGGAGACAGTGCATCGTCATGGGCAGGTATTAAGTCATACAACATTCATTATTATCCATGTTTTTATCTTTTAAATGTTAAATTCTATCGTGTTTGTTTGTAGGAGTCGAGAAAGGATTTATGTGGAAGTAGAAGAAGATGTTTACTTGTTTAAATAGACAAATGGAAGCCCTACAGGCGAAGGTGAAGAAATTGAGGGTCGAGCAAGAAACTTACCTCCGGGAGAAAGAAATTGAGGTTGCTTTACGTGAGGACGAAGAAACTTAAAGGATTGAGATTGCTTTAATGGATTAAGATTTGTGTAGACCTGGTGAAAGGGGAATATATGTTAGTTATGGTTTTCTCCCCAATATCAATGAAGGGTCTTCCAATGTTGAGGCAAAAGGAGATAGGTAGTACATTGGATGTACCCTGTCGACCAAGAGTAGTAATGGATAACATTAGAAACGAGATTGCTTACCCTGAATCAAAAGAATTGAGACAAGTCAAAGCATGCTTAAGATCTTGTGATTTTGAGGGTCTAGGAATCATTTTATTCATGGAACCAAGTTGAATAGAATAAAATGTTTACTAGCTTTTAATAAGCCTTGTATGTTTTTCTTCAAGTTAGTTTGTTTAAACAATTTTATTGCATAAATCTATATTGTAGTAATCATGTAATGAACAAGAGAGAAAAAAAAACCCAGCAAAGAACATCTTTGAGCACTTTTGGAAACAAAAGTGAATATGTGTGTGTGTGGTGTCACCGTAACTATAGGGACACACATGTGCGATTAGGCGGGGCTGGAACAATGCGTGTGTAGTACGAGCGGCTGGAAGTATGAGCGGCTGGAAGCTTCGATAGTTTATAACACCATATCTATGAAGGTGGTTGACAAAAAACAAATGTAGAGGGTGTCTGATACACGTCGGAGATACACCAGAACAATAGTCGGGAACCAGGCTTATTGAAGTGACGTTGGAGAAGATAGGATCTGAACAGAGAAGACTCCAGAGATACACCGGAAGAACAGTCAGAAGGGGAGGGACACAAAGATCTTGAGAGCTGTCGGAAAGTCATAGAAAATGGCTGACAAATGAACTGATGACATGACAGCAGACTGAAGAAAGGTTACAAGAAAGAGACAACAACCGGAATTTAACCAAAAATTTTCCCAGAAAAAGGGAACAGCGATGGTCGTTGGAAAAAGAACAGAAGAAAAGAAGGGGGAGGGGGAGATTAAGGGCTTAGATATTATGTAAAGGATATATATTTGATACTCCTTCTATAACTCCCCAAAACTCTGACCCCTTGTTTAGGGAAAGTACTAGGTTGGACCTGAGCGTGTTACTAAGAATTCAATTGGTATGATTTCTTATATGCACTAACGAGTAAAACAAATTATGCGACATCGATTTGACTCTCTGAAGTGCATTTTAAGTAAGATAATTTGAACCAACTTGAATAAATTGTACGTGGCATCGATCAACCATCTCATCACATAGGTTTCTGAAAAATAAATATAATTGACAATGAATTTTTTTAATCAAACATCTATAATAATGTAAGCATGCATTCTTACGATGCCCATAAATCAAATTGTGATCCACTGATCCACTCCGTTCCATTTTCTTTGTTCAAGCTACTCATGAACAATTTTATTTTGTCAATAAATATGGTTATGGTAACTTCTTTTGATCCAAACACCTCAGCTTTGAAATGGATGCGAAGGATTTCTTTAGATAAAAATACTTTTGTGGTCAAACTTGTAAATTCATTTGTCTGACAACAATTGTAACACATTGCTTGTCTCCTGTGAGCCCCTAAAAGATACATGATATTGTAATTAGATTTGAGAAAATAAGTAAGTTAACTGTGCAGTATATGTATATAATTCAATAGTAAATGGGATTATAAAGGTTTAAATGAGTTCGTATAGATACGTAATGGTCAGAAATTGACATGGGTGGAGTTGATCGCCCAATTTCCATTTACATAATATTTTCTTTTATTTCAAACTAAAAGGTAAGATGTTAGTTATGCAATCAAAAGAATAATTGGGAATAACAGTGTGTTAGGGGGGGGGCATGTTTGACATCATCTTGTACTGATCGAGTATAATATGTAAGTTATTCATTAAGAGTATCCTCATTAGCAACCACATGCTCTTGGGGAATGTGTCCCTATTTTTCTTTCTTAATAACTGAAAAATAAAGTCATATTATGAAGACATTAATACACTATATCAGTAAGGTTACACAGTATTTGGAAGTCAAAGTGTGTTAATTTTAATATTTGGTTTACCTCTTCTTCTCCTAAGGTAGTTTTTGGTGGAAGCATTTTATCAAGACTTATGTCTTGATCCACCACCGTCTTCCTAGGCAATTTCTTCTCATTCTCTTAGGTAATCAGAGTAACGATAAATTATGTTTAGTTAATATATGAAGACATGTATGCTAGTATCATATGAATCCAATTATCATACCTCATCATCTTTTTGGCTAATGACACCAATCAACTTTCTGGGCCATAGAATCTTACATCCAATGGTCTCAAATACAAAATTATTCATGTTCAATAGGCAATGGTGCCTTCGAGATGATTACAGGTCTACAAAGCTTAACTCGCTCCCACTTGTTGAGCAAGTCTGTTGCCTTACCTTTAGGAAACAAGATACGAAATGTAGTTACTTCCCTTTCTCCACTATGGCTCAAAACATATAGGCAACATCTTTTCCTTTTCTAAACACAAAATTCGCAGACGAAAGTAATATCACGGGAATAACAAGGAACTATAAATAAGAAATTAAAAGTAATAAATTGTTATCAATGTTTTAATCTTTGCACAAAAATATCAATGTAATATTATTCAAACTTATCCACAAATCATAAAAGTATAGATCGATACGAGTTTTCAACCTCAACTATTTTCTTTACCAAAAACAATCATATAACTCTATGCGATTATTAAAAATGTACAAATAAAATAAAATGACATACCTGATGCAATTATGAAAACAATACAAAAAAAATAAGCTGAATAAATGATGTACCTGATGCGATTATGAAAAAAAACAAGCTGGCGGTATAGCTGTGGTACAACCAAAATAAATAAAATCGTAAACTTTGGTACAGCCGCACACATCTGCACCCATCATTGGCCTTTTTTTTTATTATCACAGACATGCAACAATATTTTGTAGGGAATACAACCAACAATATTTTTTATTTTCACGTCTGGGCCCACCATAATTCTCTGAATTCAAGTTGAGTTTTTCTATATTTTGTCCACCCATTGGCACGTTGTCCCTGGATAAACACCTAGTTTTGCATCAACAATATATTTTAAAGCTAGTTTTGCCTTCCAATTCCTCCACTTATCACCTGCATAAATCGTCAACCACTTTCTCAACTTCCTCCAAGATCCTGTGCTTGGAACTCCCACATCATAGACATTTATTTGCCTCTTTCCATCAATCCTTCTCTTCATGCCTTTCTTTCCCACAGTACGTGCAATTGACTTGAGGTGATTTTTCCTGACAATTGCAAATACTTGGACCATGTTGTAGGGTCCAAGGTTGTGGTACGTCCCTTCTAACGGTAATATAGAAAACCCGCCCACCTCTCATATGTATCTCTTAGGTCTTGAAAGGTTCGACTCATTGTTTGAATCCAGTTTTCAAATAATTCGTCATCCGTACGTCGAACCTTGACTTCTCCCTGATCTATCATCGATTTTTATCCCTAACTTGCATGATCACTACAGTTGTAATATCAAGAACTACAGGTACTATTTAAGAATGTTATATGCTACTACTATAATCACTTTAGACCCTATCCTCAATCATCCCTAAAACCTTCAATGGAGTCACATCTATCATCCCATTCAGTATCATGGGATGCCCTATTCGTAAGGTCACCCCGAAATATATCAACAATTTGATCAATTGTCTCCTATGACATATCCATAATTTAATAATAGCCCCTGTTAGGAATTTTTTTTAAGAATAATTCATGTATCAATTACGTTGTAATGCTAAACTTTAACACTTTTACATATGAAAAGGTCAGAGTAGAGCCTTGAATATGGAAGAAGAATATAAAATTTTGTTTCGACATTAGAAAATTACAAATTGTTTATGACTCAAATTACGAAGGGTAAGGAGTGAAATTCATAAGCAATTAAAATTGGTACTTCGTGGTTATATTTGATGGCCTAATGTTAAATGGACAGAATATTTGGTAAATAGGATGGCCTAATGTTAAATGGACAGAATATTTGGTAATATGGATATAATATTTTTAAATATCCTCTCTCGATTAACAGTTTTGTTATATATCCGAGTTCCCACTTCGTATCACCATTTATCCTTTTATATTTTATTATGAAAAGGATTTCTGACTAACATGAAGTAGTAAAAATCTAAATTGTTGAGTAGGATTAGAAAAAGACAATAATATTGGAACTTCTCTGGAATTTCAGGACCCATATCATTGTAAGAATCACATTCTGCATATATTCTGACAAAAAAGAAAAGGAAGAATTGCAAATCTGCATATCCACCATTTTATAATATTCCCGCAAAACGACGGTGAAACAAAACACTGTTCTTAACTGCCTTTCGAGGCTTCTTCTTGCGTTGACCAAGACCTTTCCTCTTCCTGC
>JAULKK010320288.1:0-11433 GCA_032355705.1 Rubia peregrina
CTTTTTACAATATTAGCTTTTAGTACAAAGATGTGAAGTTTTATATTTTAATTTTCTATTACAACCTAACAACCATCTTAGGAAAGAAAATTCATTTGGTAAAAAAACACAAGTAATTTAAATATTTTTATTTTTTAAAAGAAAATCTTATAAAGCATGAAACTCGTAGTCAAAGATCAAGATCCAACCTAAATAAGTTTAACTGTTCAAATTACGTCTTCAAGAAAACTTAATTAACGATTTGATTCACGCATAAGTTAGTAAAAGGTGGAAAAGGCTCTAGTTCACGATTCTTCATTAAAATATGAACGGCGGCAGCTTGCAGTAGCGGGCGGTGGCAGGAAGGACAACGGTATCGGTAAAATGGTAGTAAGAGCACTATTCATCACAAATACGGCCAAAATAATAACAGTATAGGAGTAGATAAAGTAAGTAGAGAAAATTCAACAAAGTAGCTAATGACAGGGCGTGGGGCAAGTTGTCCTCCCAAATTGAACCAGCTCTAATATCATAATAAAATATGAACGTTTTTATTATGGTGCATTGATATAACATCAATGACACCCTTTATCTATAATGAGAATTACAATGTATATGGTTATAACAAACCAATGTCTAACGAGAATAGAACTCTAGAGTCTAAGGAAATTACCATTTATAATCCAATCTACAAGGAAATCTAATTATATATGAAAACTATCATCTATAACTTTTTCCAACAATGGAAAAGATTTCTTATTTTCTTATCATTTATCATTAAATGTTACCTCATTGATTAATTAGACTCGCTTGAAATTTTGCAATTTATAAAATTATCCACCAATTTATAAAGTGATGTGAGTGGATGATTCTCTTTAATTTTGGTGAGATTGAATTATACTATTGTGTTAGTGTTACCATAATTCGGTCAATGATGAGTGGATGCTTATTATTGAATTGTTAGTCAAATTTATTGTGTAGTATTGTAGGAATACAACGACTCTTCTACTCTTTCTTCTTTGCCTCAATTTTCCGAATTTGACCCATATGCGGGGGAAAACTCGACCCAGATACAATCAGGGGCAGGCTAGGGATGATCATGGGTCTAGAACCCAATCCAGACTCACGGGATCTAGACTCATTGGATTGGATATGGGTCCAAAATTTTTAAACCTATCGGGTCTGGATTCAGGTATGAATCTAGATTTTTAAATACGGGTCCGGGTCTAAAATACTAAGACTCACACCCGACCCGTAGACTCATATAACCCTAACTATATACTCCCTCCGTCCCACTCTAATTATTTATTTACTTTTCACGGTTTTCAATGAGTATGTGTTAACGTAAATATCTCTAGATACTCATAATAATATCGCATAAAAATTAATATTAAGAATGTTTAGACAAATCTAACAATATTCCACATGATATTTATTATTTATATATTAATTTACATTTAGAGTCAAAGTTTACAAAATTTGACTCTTAAAAAGTAAATAAGCAATTTAGAGTTGGACGGACGGAGTATATAATTTCACCATAATTTCTAAATTACTTTCATATTTTCTTTGTGTTTTTATTTCAAATTCAACAAATAATATGTATTGTATTTTTTCTTGAAAAATAATCTAATACATATTGAATTTCAATTATTTGCATTTAAGATAATATATTATTATTTAGTGAAGAAAAAAATATTATACCTATTTTGGACCCAGTACCCGTTTGGACCAATCGGGTCTGAAATTTTCAGACCCTACAGATCCGGGTTGAGTCTGGGTCTAACTAAATTCTCTTAGGGTCGGTTTTGAGTCTTACTAGACCCGACTCATACCCGACCCATGATCATCCCTAATGGGGGTTGTGGAAAGAGAAGGATTGTCACTTATGAAATACATACAGGACATGTCAAAAAAATTAAAATAATAATAATAATATTCCTCATGTCCCAGTTTAAGTTGCATGCTTTAACTTTTAACAGTTAACTCAAAAAATATTTGACCATTAATATCTTTAACAATGTACAATTTAAAATTATAAAATATTAGTATTATGAAAATACACATTAACACGAATCTAACACTATGTCATATGATAATATCCTTACTTATTACTTATATATCAATAGAATTTTATACTTTAAATTAGTCAATTTTAACTAAATAAATAGTACAAGTGCAGTTTAAACTGGAACCCGCGAGTAATAATACAATTTATTTTTTAAAATGACAAGTCGTGGAGCTTATCATAAACATAGGCGGATCTACGTTTGGACAAATTAGGGCAAATGTTCTACTATTTAAAAAGAAAATACTTTCTCCATTCTTTTGGATATGGAATAATATGTTTAAAAACTTGAATTTAGGTGAATAAAAATGAGTGAATGACATTAAATTTAGAAGGTAAGAACTAGAATGAGTGGATACAACTAAAAAAATCTTGCCAAAAATCATTAGCATTGCAAATATAAAAGAAAAAAATACAAAAAACAAAGTGTGACATATACAGAGGAACGAAGAGAGTATATAATATTAATTTTTTAGTTGGTTAATACATAATCTTTTATCATTGTCGCGATTTATATTTAATTTTGAACCCATTTTATTTCCTTAAATTCCAAAATTTCTTAAAATTTCAACACTACCTTCAAAGGTAGAAGCACCAAATTAATTGTGACCCACCAAATTTAAATTTCTAGATCCGGCCTCTGGTCTCAGTATGCTGTATGTACACATCAGAAAGGAAATAGAGGGAAATATAAAAAAAAATCTTTCTGAACTTGCTTGTATCATAATGATGTGATATCGTAATAAAACTTAATTTTGGCGCTTAGCTGACTAGGTAAAGTTGGACTATTCCATTTAGTAGCATTAGTACTTTGATTTACCTGGTCATTAATTGTTTTAATTGTAACTTAAATATAATTTATCCGAATTCAATTCACAACAAACAAGAAGAACAGAGTGGAAGAGCGACCTAAAAAAGGTGGTCTCCTTTCGGGCCGCTTATCAATAATCTTAGGGATAATTTACGTATACTGCATTTGTTAAATTACATACTAAATTAAGAAATTCAAAAGTATTTTGTTTATATTATATATTTTTATATTTTCACATTCAAATACATATTATTACTTGTTTTAACTTTTAAAATACAGTATTTAAATTTACAAAGAATTATAAATTAGTAGTAAAAAGTACAATGGATTGTTCACTAACATATGGAAAGACCGCCGTGAGACTTTCTCAAAGATAAGCCCTGTTTGATTATTAGGCGTTGGCGGTTGGCTATTTGTTGTTTCATGTAACTGGTTTGACAAGTTGTTTATGTCAGCTATTTGACCATTAGTTGTTTACAAAAGTGTTTGACAAATGTAAATGTTGATTGTCAGCAGTTTTATGCAAAATGACATTTAAGAATCTGACGACCATTCATTATTTATTAACTTATTTTACATATTTTATTATTTTTATTTTCACTAATATTAATATAATTTATTTTAATTACTTAACGTATTCACTATTATTGAAAAAAAAATATTTACTAATTCATTTCAAAAATTTTAAATGTTATTCATTATGAGCATTAACATAAGAAAATAAATATAAATTATATTAGTTGACTTATTTTCATTAGATATAAGAAATTTAATGAAACATAATGTAACATCGCCTAAGGTAATACTTGTAAAAGTGTTACAATAGGTTCAGAGTGTTACAATAGCGCTTAAAGTAACACTTTTACAAGTATTACCTTAGGCGATGTTACAGTAGACGTAACGTAACACTTTTTAAAATTTAGATAAACATTTTTCAATATTTATGTAACATTTTCAAATGTTAAAGTAACACTTTATAAGCTATTGTAATATCTTAAATAAGTGTTGCAAATAAAGTGCTACAATAGCTCTAATTTGTAGTAGTGTCTACTAATATTAGCGTTTCGTATTTGGCTGAAATGCTATGTGAAAAAGTCAAGCAACCAAATATATTTTTTTGGTATTCATTGACGGTTTGACCGAATGAAAACGTCAGCATGCGAAAGCCAATCAAAACGCCAATGCCAAACGGAGCCAAAACTCCCAAAGATTATAGATGGAGCTCTCATCCTACACGTTAAACTTCACAGTGAAGCGGGACGTAAGCTGTGTATGGCTCCGGACATGAATGCATGCGGACGTACAAAACATGTCCAGGACAGAGTAAGCACTTTCCTTTCCTTCTCCCACGCTCAAAAGACGACATTACAGTACTTGCTCCTTATTCATTCATGTGGTACCACAAACTTATCAAGTGTTTCGACACACCACAACACTAAAAACACAATTCAATTACTCTTAGTACCAAATTTAGGATTTCATTTTGGGATCAACTCGTGCCAAATGATAATGTTGAAAATTGTATTTCATTTATACTAAAATTGTGTTAATCTTGCTTGATCTGAACTGAAATATTGAAATTAAGAAGACTGAATGATTGACGGATATGAAGCGGGGCACGTGTTCCACAGTTATATTTATTTCTTTTTATTTGGTTGTACATATAAGTCCCCAGTGTCATAAGTAAATTTTCATTTAAAAAACATTCAATAAGTTAGTTGGTTTTACAACCCAGTCACATCTACTTGCCTTAATAAGCTGTATGCAACTTAATTCCTCATTTTAATCAAGCTCTTTTATTTATTGATAATTTGCAAGAAAACTATTGATAGGGTTCCACAGGTATAACGTATAAATACTTAATTATCTACTAATAATTTACAATAGAATGGAATATTCATGATCACATTATTATTTTTTGAAAATCATTCAAAGATGATGGGAAAAACACCAACAACGATTACAATATTGATATCCAGTCTAACCAGACTCTAGCAATAACTAATATATTACAATGATATCTAAATTACATGTTAACCAGAGTAATACTCTGGACATGAAATGTGAGCAATTTTGTGAGATGACGAGGGAGCAAGTGTTAGGTAAGTAGCTGTACCTTATTCATTCTGGCTTTCCAACAACCCGTGATGCTCCCCTAACCCGACATCACCCCCACAACCACAACGAGCGCAGGGCTCGCCATCACAGGGTACCTTCCATTCACCTTAATTTTAACCACCAACTCTCTTCTTCTTTTTTAATGTTGTGGTTGTAAAGTTGGTTTTATTTGGCAAATCTCTACTCCATCTGCTTAATAAATTAGTACTCAATACTACACACTTTAAATGGTGTGTACCACGCGTATTAAATTTAGATAAAAGTATACAATTAACAATAATCATATATTTTTTTTAAAAATAATAACAATAATTCATGGTGTTGGGGAAAACACTCATTAGCAATTATAATAAGTGAAATTTACATCTAACTCAACTAATCTCTAGCAATAATTATTTTATAGCAACAATATCTAAATTACATGTCAATCAGAATGATCGTCTATAACATTGCACATTAGAGGTTAAATACATATTGCAATTCCATTATAGGATATTAACTCATTTCTCGCTAAAAGTATGACCATTTAACAGAGAGGGGGATATCATTCATTAATATTACTATGCCAAATAAGAGTTTTCATGAAGAACTATCATAAAATTTAATTTAAAACACGATTTGAATAGTCCAAACTATAAATATCTTTAAAAATACAGATTCAACCCATCGAAGTATATAGTAGATCTCTCCTAACCTAAAAACACAAAACAAGCCACAAATACAAGGTCAATAAATAATTGAACTAATCATACAACTCAATTACTTAAGCATATAAGATCAATAAAGAAAGTACATTAAAATAGTAGCCTGGGGAGCATTGCTAATATATTGGAGCGATATTTAAAAAAGTTGAACTAATCATACAATTCAATTACTTACAAACAGTACATAAGGTCCACTCTCTTTCTTTATTCCCATTTTGGTAGGTTGGAGGAATAATATTAAGGCAAAGGGGAATATTCCGTTAATGGAGAAAATGAATTATTTTCATCAATTCTCTGGTAATCTCACCTGGTTTTCGATCTGCTATCCATGTTAGTGTAAAGTTCCCAAACAAATTATGCAAATATGTAATAGTCTGTGTTGAAATATCAAAGGAGGAAATTCGTATGGTTTAAGGAACTCCGTGAAGAAGATATCAGAGAACAAATATTTCTGTCCAAGACTGTGATTGAAGAATAATATATTTTTTCACAAAAAGATTTGGTTTGATTGGATGGAATATATCTTAATTCCTTTCTTAAAGGGATTAGATTTGATAATTCATATCTCCAAGCGATTTGATTGAAATCAGAATTTGAGATGGAGAAGAGACTAAACTCGCACAATATTTGATGCATGCGATTGATTTAAATAGAAGACATTTTGCCCGAGTCACTTACGCTTTTAATGGAAGAAAATATGCATTCAGCTTTTTGTATATTTTGAGAAGTGCTCAAGATCTTTGGTATGTGTTCCAACATGATCATAACCTGTTGATCAAGTTCATAATCATATGCCCTAATTCCCCGGGAGGAGGAGATCAAACGTCGATGAGTTTCGAGGTCATAGGGAGTCTAATCAAGGCAGATCGGTAGCAAGGGGAGCTTGTAGAATTCACACGTTATAATTAGATAAGATAAGTATAATTGTAAGGTGTACTTCGTACTGTATGTTTCTGATTAATGAATTCATTCTGAACTAGGACAGACCCCGCAGGTGATTTTCATCGAATTGCTAAACCAATTATTGTGTTTTCATAATTTAATTCATTGCTTACTTGGTTGGATAAGTTATGTTGAAACATGTTAGGAATTAGTTAATAAATTCGGTAAAACCAAATTTCATTTGGTATCAGAGCTAAGTCACTTATTCTTACATTTGTTGTGTCAAGGAAAGTGAGATTCAGTTTTACCATGGCGGCCAAAGAATGAGCTTTTGTGTCTCGGCCACCAATGCTGGAAGGAACAAACTATAACTACTGGAAGGCACGCATGAGAGTTTTTATTATCTCACTGGATGAATTAGGTTGACATTGTGTTGAACCATAATGGAATCCACTAATTGAGAGCATTACGGAGATGGGAACCAGTTCAAAAGAAGGAGAACCTAAACTAAGGAAAAGTCATCTTGGACAACTGATGAACTGAAGATGTCAATGGATCATTCTAGAGCATTAAATGCTATCTTCATGGAAGTGGATGAAAATTAGTTTAAACTCATTTCTACATGTCATCAGGCAAAGAAAATATGAGATATTATGCAAACAGTGCATGAAGGAACAAGTCGGGTACGACAATCTAAACTGCAAATGTTGGTCACGAGGTTTGAAGAATTAAGATAGAGGAGGATGATATTATTTCCATGTTTAATTGAAAATTGAGAGACATCACCAACATGGCGTATTGATTTTGAAAAGTCTACAAAGAATCCAAACCGGTGAAAAAGATTCTGATATCACTCCCACAAAGATTTGCTATGAAAGTTGCAACAATAGAATAAGGAAGAGATGTGGCCATTATGACTCTAGATGAGCTGATGGAATCTTTGCAAACCTATGGGATGACATTAGAACAACCTAAGAAGAAAGTGCAAAAGAAGTATGTTTTCAAGACCTATTCGTCAAAGATCACTCATGAAGTTGATAGTGATGATGATAATGAAGAACTAGCACGTATCACAAAAATATTATCAAGAATGCTGAAGAAAGTGGTGAATAAAAAACCATAAGAACGATTCGGCAGTAACAGACCTCAGCCTCAAGACCTTGGTAATAATCGTGAAATATGAATGGAACAAACAAATCAACAGTTCTCGAGAAATGAGGGTGGTGAAAAAATGCAGCCAAGAAGGATTCAATGTAGGGAACGTGAAGGATATGAACACATCCAAGCTGTATGTGCAAATACTCAAAAAAGGCAAGGCGGATCATGTGTAACTTCATGGAGTGAAGATGAAGAAGAGAAGAAAGAGGAAGAGAAACTTACCAACAGTTATATAGCATTTGGAGTACAACTTCATGGTGTATCAAATGCTGAAGATACATGTTCCAACATAGCAAAGACAAACAAGGATGTATGTTCCAACACACAAAAAAATAGACTGTGACAACTCATCTAATGATGAGGAAGACCAGGTTGTAAGTGATGAAGATTTTTACACAGCTTATGAATATATGAGATGTGGATGAAAGTAGTTGACTCATATAAAGTCTTGAAGACATAAAAAATTCAACTTGCTTAGAAGGAAAATAAGTTGTTGATTCTAGTCATAGAACTCAGAAGAGATATTGAACAGTTTAAACTAAAACCAATTTCAAAAACTATAAGAGCTGAAGTGGCTAAGGCAGGAATTTTCAAATCAAACACAGGAAATGCAATACTAGATGATATAAAGACTATGGGAAATAACTTTGGAAATCGACAAGGTTTGGGCTATTGTAAACCATCAAGCAACACTATAGACTTCAAATCAGAGGTTTAAGATATGAAGAGAAAATGATTTAAAAAATGGCAACGTAAACCTCTTATTTGTAGCTACTGCACCTATCAAGGCCATACAGAAGATCAATGTTTTAAACTACTCAAAGACATCACGAATGGATGACAAACGTAGTCATGTTTCAACATCGATGATGTGCAACGATCAAGGATGGTAAGGAAGGTATAGGTTCCTAAACACACAAATATATGTCTTGTTGCTCACACTTCTCTTATTGCCCAATCAAGAGATGTGTGGTACTTTGATAGTGGGTGTTCTCGACACATGACTGGAACTCAAGATTATTTGACAAAGATCAAACCATATGATGGTGGATTTTTTATGTTTAGTAATGGAAAGAAGAGTCGAGTATTTGGAAAAGGTGAACTGTAGATCGAAAGATTCCCAATCCTTACAGGTGTTCTGCTTGTAGAAGATTGGAAGGCCAATTTATTTAGTATCAGTCAGTTGTGCGATGACAATATGACTGTGAAGTTTCATAAAGATAAATGCATAGTGAAACACAGCAAAGAAAAAGTACCCTCTGGAATTCGGTCTTCAGACAATGGCTACTTGTTGGATTAAGAGGTGAAAATTTTAAGTTACAAACAAGATGAAGGAATAATGTGGCACAGGAAAATTGGACTTAATCAACTACAAAACTCTGGTGAAAATTGTACATTTGAAAGCATTACTAGGCTTGCTTGCCCTCACTGACAAAGAGGGCATTGTTTGCGGACCATGTCAACAAAGTAAACAAATTCGATCACCTCACTCATTAGTACAATATATCACCACTTCAAGAACACTTGAACTATTACATATGAATTTGATGGGTCGAGTTAATACACCTAGTGTGAGTGGAAAGAAATACATTTTTATCTGTGCTGGCGATTTCTCCAGATATACTTGGGTGGCATTTCCTAAAGAAAAATCAGACATGATGTCGATGTTGAAACATCTACTCCAAATTCACCATCTCATGTTCCAACACAGGTTTAACATAAACCTAACATCAAGAGAACTCAAACAATTCCTTGGGTAAATTACAAAAAACTTGCAGAACTACAATGTTTCATCTCTTTGATTGAACCGAAAAACTACAAAAAAGCACTACTTGATGAATATTGGATTGCGGCAATGCAAGAAGAACTTGGTCAATTTGAAAGTAATGATGTATGGTATCTCACACCTCGTCCTAAAGGTGTAAATGTTATCGGCACCAATTGGATCTTCAAGAACAAGTCTGATGTTGATAGGCATATTATTCATAATAAAGCAAGACTGGTTGCTCGAAGATACACTCGGGTTGAAAGAGTTGATTTTGATGAGACATTCGCACTAGTTTTCAAGTCATAATCTATTCGGATTTTACTTGCTATTGCTTGCACTATGAATTTTACGATGGATGTCAAAAGTTCTTTCATGAATGGTGTGGTTAATGAAGAAGTGTACGTGGAGCAACCTAAAGTATTTGAGGATCCTCACTATCCACATCAGGTGTATTGACCAAAGAAGGTATTGTATGAACTCAAACAAGCACCAATGGCGTGGTATGAGCAACCCACTATTTTTCTTATTCAGAAAGGTTATCGTCGAGGGGAAGTAGATCGAACCTTGTTTGTGTTCAACAAATCATAAAATATTTTGATTGCTCAAATTTATGTTTGTGATATTGTGTTTGACTCTACTTCACCATCTATGGAACATGATTTTGTAACTTTGATGCAGGTTGAATTTGAGATGAGTACTCTCTTATTTTCTAGGACTTCAAGTGAAACAAGGAAAGAGTGCCCTGTTTATAAAATCAAAGAAAATATGCCTTGAATTTGGTGAATAGGTTTGGACTGATTAACTCTCAAGCCGTACGAACACCAATGGGGCCTACTTACAAATTGGTGAAGGATAAGAAATGGGTTGGAGTTGAACACAAATTATATAGAAGTATGATTGAGAGTTTGTTGTATCTCACAGTAAGTCGGTCAAATATATGTTTTAGTATAGGAATATGTGCAAGATTTCAGGATGATCATAAGGTATCTCACTTGACTGCCGTCAAAAGGATAATTCGATATGTTAGTGGGATTTATGGTTGTGGAATTTGGTGTTAAAAAAATAAAGAATCTCATCTAGTTAGTTATAGTGATTCTGATTGGGTAATGCAGATGATCAAAAAAGCACCATTGGTGGATATTTTTTTATTAGTACGAATATGGTATCTTGGTATAGCAAGAAACAAAATTCAATTTCTTTATCAACTGCTGAAGCTGAGTATCTTGTTGCTGGAGGTTATTGTGCACATTTATTATGAATGAAACAAATGTTGGATGACTATTGAATTAAAGAAGGACCTCTAAAGGCGTTATGTGACAACAAGAGTGCAACCGATATGTCAAAAAACCCAATTTAGCATTCTTGAACAAAGCACATTGATATAAGAAATTATTTTATTCGAGATCTGATTGAAATGAAAGAAATGGTGGTTTCCTACATTCCAACATCTTGCATATATCTTTACTAAACCATTGGACACAACAACCTTTGAGCTTCTCAGACAACACTTAGGTGTATATCGTGTTTGGGGTATTTTTTATTCAGATTTTATTTAGATTTTAGCTTTTCTTTTTATGTATATAAATATAGAAAAACAAAAAAGTAGAAAGTTAGAAAAGAACAAAAATACGGAAGAAGTATGCAAGTTGGAATTTGGGAACTTAATGATTATTTGGAGACATCATTTGATTTAAGAGAAAAGGTGTGGTGCGGTTATTGAGAAAAAGAAAAGTAAATATTTTCAAAATTTTACTTTTCCATTTTCCTACTCCCTATTCCTTATTCACGCACCCACTCTGATATGAATCTCCTTACGAAGACTATGATTTTGCGGAAATTGGATCTTTCACTCAAGAGGAATTTTGCCCAAACCTCTTAAATGGCACGAGAGCAGCGTCTAGCCCGCAGGGTACACTCAACTCGACTTCTAAGCGTCTAGCTCGCA
>JAULKK010320306.1:0-11432 GCA_032355705.1 Rubia peregrina
ATTAACTGCCGAACACGTGTCTTGGATAACGTGCATAAAGCACTTATGCCAATATTAGTGGGACGGAGGGAGTATACAAGATGTGGCAACGCTGAGAATGTCGACAGATATTTAGCAACAAGTGAGATATTTTGAAACTTCCATTTAGCTAACAGTTCTGATAAACTAAAAGTGGGTCCACTTACTAGACAAAAAAATCCATACACACTACTCTTTTTTTAAATATTTATGAGCGATTGATGAATTTGAGTACTACATCTCCTCAATCCTTTCATCTCACAGAACGCCCAACCATCTATCCTTCTTCCCTTCTTTCTGTTTGCCAACATACACAAATGAAACCAACCAGTATGCCAAATTATAGATTAAAACCAGTGTTGGCAATACTTTTAGCCCTTATTTATGTTGATGGGGCGATTTCCCGAAATAAACATTGCCAAAAGCAATTCATTTGTGGAAAAGTTGTGTATGAGATTCCACATCATCCAGATATAAGCGTGAAAGGTGATCCTGCGGATTGCTTTAAGTACTTGCAGCTATCTTGCGAGCAAAATCGCGCTGTGTTATACAAAAACAGTAGCCCCATCGGGAAATATTATGTACAAATGGATAACCAAAAAGTCCATAATGGTGTCACACAGTTAAACCATCCAATCCTCCTCTTGGATCCCGGCTTGCAGAAGAACAACTGTTCAACGTTTCCACTCTACTCTTATAGCAGTGATTATTATTTCAAAACTTATGGTTGGATAGTATCATTTGTGACTTGCAAGAGAGCCGTAAAATCTCCTAGATATATAGACACTGCTCCTTGCCTGACTGGACATGAATTTTCCAATCAAACTACAAGTTCAGGACATATCTATAGTTACGCTGTGATTCGAAGAACCATAGATATGGTGGCTTCTGATATTGAAGACACATGTATGATACATAGAGGCATCAGGTTACATTCTTCAGTTTTTTATGAAAGAGAAAAGAACATCTCATTTCAGAACATACATGATGCACTGGCACGGGGCTATGAGTTATACTGGAGTAAACCCTCCTACGGTAAGTACTTCTTAAACTTTTGTTTGTGCATATGTATTTGATATATAAATTGTGTAATATCATTTAGTTTCTTTTCAATTAAAATATCTAACACAATCCTTAGTGGGTGTTAGAATCTGAATATAGAGAATATGAAAGGAAAAAGAATGAAACTGATTTGTACAATGGCTCCATTTGGCATTGGAGTTTTGATTGACTCTTGGCTGTTGGCGTTTTCACTCGGTCAAACCGCTAATGAATACCAAAAAAATGTATGGTTGTTTGACTTTTTCACATAGCGTTTCCACCAAATACGAAAGCCTAATATTAGTAGCAATTTCCCTTTTGACTTTTACTTTTAACAATTAGTTTTTAAATATTTTACCTTTTTTTACTTTTCTCGCTACGCGAGTAGTACTCCATTAACATACGAAATAGTTTTATGTCTTTTTAGATTTAAATTTAACTTTTTGATCCACAATTTTTGGGATTTAATTTTTTTCACGGTTAAATTTTAATATAATTCAATTTTATTTTTTCTATCTTATTTCAATATTTATCTTTTACTCAATTTAATTGTCGACAGGAGAACATTAGTTTGATGAGTGGATATAGAATTTTTTTTAAATGGTAAAATTTTACCTCATTAAATTTATGTGATTTACTAATACTTATACATTTTCGGTACGAATTAATACTAATATAGGTACATTAATAATTTATATTATAAATAATTAGCTATAAAATTAATATTTTTAATTTTGTTTAAATATTTGAATCGACAAACCATCCACCTCACATAAAATTATTCTTAAGAAAATAAAATAATTTTTTTGAATGTTATTCAAATATAAATGTTAGGTAAAAAAAAAGTTATACTCTACATCTACTTATCATACAAAATTAGAATCATCTAATTATATTTGATGCAGATACTCTAATATAATTCACATATTTACTATTCACATATATTGTTTTTTAAAAATCTTAAATAATTTGAAAATAAGTCAACTAATATAGTTTATATTTATTATCTTATATAAACGATCATAATGAAGAATAGTAAAAAAAAATCAAATGAATTAGTAGCATCCTCGTCTTGATTGTATCATGTGGGATTGTCATCAGCTTGGAAACTCCACTGCCCTAATTTTTCATGGTGTTTTCTCCATCATCTGCTGTTGTTAAGGGTCATGACGCTAAACAAAAGATATCTTCCCCCATAAACCAACAATTTCTCAAAAAGAAATCTTAAACCTTATCCCAGACCACCCCTAACGGAATTAATATTTAGTATAATCCATGTTTGTAAATTTTGTAAATATTCTGATTTTTTTTAAAGTAAAGATTTCATTTCATGCTACTGGTAACGTTCAGTATCGTCTGAAAGTAGGAACCCTGGGGGCGTAGTCCATACATGTCTATAAGACTCGCTCTCTTTCGCAAACTTAGCTAGCGAATGAGCTAGAGTATTTTTGGCCCTAGGAATCCAACATGGAAAATTCACACATGTTTCATCGAAGAGTTCTTGTATTTGTCTAATAATATCGACACAAGAGAGTGTTTCATCAACTTCACCACGAACCATACGAATCACAGCTAGGGCATCACCAATAATCCATACATCACTTGGGCTTGCTTCCGCTGCCCATTTTGTTGTGTCCAGTAGTGCCAAGGATTCTGCATGGAGTGGATCAGTAACTCCCATAGTTTTAGAGGCCACTGCTCGTTCAAAACAAACCTCACTGTCCAGTTGCAGTAGCCTTACAGTGGCAAAATTAGCTCCCATTCCAGCTTCAAAAAACACTATCTGTCCTCCTCCTGGTGGTCGTAAGAGTGCGTGGGTGTGCAACTCAACTGGCTCGCTCCAGCCATTGATTGGCTTCCTTGAAGCTTCTCAAATTAGCCACCACACCTGCAGCCATCATATCTGGAACCAAGGATTTGTTCTCAAAAACATTTTTATTTCTTTGAAACCAAATTCCGTCGCAGATCATGACAACCAGCTCTACATCTTCCTCTTCTCACGTCTCTAATAGCCTCTTAAACCAGAGCTCTCCTCAATTCATTCTTGCCGCTTCAAGTGTATCTTGGTTAGCAAGGCACCACCATGTTGCTGCTGCGTAACGGCATTCAAAAAAATAAGTCGCGGGTTGTTCCATCATCCTCATTTTCACACAACGCACACATGTTGGATATATCCATCATTCGTTTATGTAGGTTCTCCACCGTTGACAGTGAATCTGTACACAATCTTCATGCAACGTGATTCACCCTCTGTGGGATCCGGAGCTTCCATAACTTCCGCCAAATTTTTATGTCATTTCTGGCCATTGGTTCATGGCTATACAAGCTCGATCGTGGAGATTCCACCAAAATGTGGTATGCCAATTTAACCGAATAATTCCCAGCAGAATTATAGTGCCAACACCAATGGTCTACCCCAGTTGAACACGGTGGCTGAGTTCCACCTATGGTCGCGATGTCCTCCCGCCACCTATTCGTATCAGGGTCGACAAGGTCATGCACCTTTGATAGTGCCTCTGGAATACGACCTGGTTCCTTCACAAAGAAATCCTCGGATCTTTTTAGCCACAGATCATGACAAATGCTTGTTCGTAGCCCAGATTTAACTCTTTGCGACATCCAAGTCTAAGTACATCCACCCCTTTGAGTATGCTCCTCCAGAACTATGAAGGTTGAGCATCTCCTACTGCCTTAAAATGGTGGAGTTAGAGAAGTATTTGTACTTGAAGACCTTCGTAACCAGGGTTTATGGGTTTACAAGAAATCTCCATGCCTGCTTCCCTAGCAAGGCTAGGTTGGCTTCTTTTAGGTCGCAAAAACCTAGTCCTCCATTTTTCTTTGCCCGCGCCATCTTCTCCCATGAGACCCGGGGAATTTTTTTCTTACCGGTCATTGCATCTTCCCACCAGAATTTAATAAGCATACTCTGAATATGTTCCAGAATAGTATCAAGGATGGTAAAGCAACTCATGGAATATGTTGGAATAGCCCGTAGAACTGATTTTATAAGAATCTTCTTCCATGCCTTTGATAGATTCCTCTCGCTCAACCCATCGATCTTCTTTCTGATTTTGTCTTTCAGGTTCTGGGATACATCAGTCTTGCAAGGAACAATCTCTGAAGAGAGTCCTAGAAAGGTTTCGTGCGTCGCAACCTCAGGGATCTTGAGTATATCACATATATTGGTCCTTGCCTCAACAGGCGTGTTAGGGCTGAACAGAATACCTGATTTGTGTGCATTAATCCTCTGCCCCGAAACATTCTCAAACAGAGTAATTTCCCAGTGGAGATGCTTGGCCTCTTTCTCTGTCGACTCTCTAAACAATAGTGTATCATCTGCAAAAAAAAAGAAGAGACATTCTGAGCCTAAACCTGGATGCTTTAATTCTTTTGATTTTTCCGGCGCATATAAGGTCTGTAAGGAGGCTAGAATCGACTTCAAAACAAATAATGAAGAGGTATGGCGATAGAGGATCACCCTGTCTGAGTCCCCTCTTTGGGTGAAGAAGCCCCATTTCTCCACCATTAAGAATAAACGAGAATGAGACTGTTGATAAGCAAAGGCGAATCAAGCCAACAAAAGATTCCGGGAACCCCATCGCCTTCAAAGTGCTACATACAAAGTCCCATTCAATTCTATCAAACGCTTTACTCATATCCAGCTTTATACTCATATGACCCAGTCCACCTGTTCTCCGATTCTTCATGGTATGATGAAATTCGTGAGCAATGAGAATGTTATCAGTGATCAGTCTTCCCGGGATAAAAGCTGATTGTGACTCAGAGATAATTTTTGGGATCATCGGTCTGAGCCTATTTGCCACCACCTTTGATGCAAGACGGTAAACCACGTTGCACAAGCTGATGGGTCTAAACTGCGTAATCAACTCCGGCTTTGGGGTTTTCGGGATCAAGACAATATGTGTGTAATTTACCGATGGCTCAAAAACTCCATTGTTTAGAAAATCAAGTACAAAGGCCGTGACATCAGATCGAACGATATGCCAAAATTTTTGAAAAAAGACAGGGCTCATACCGTCAGGTCCTGGAGATTTAAAAGGGTGCATCTGCTTCACTGCCATCGCAACATCAGTCTCAGTATACGGTCTCTGAAGACTTTCCGCCATTTCTCCAGTGATTCTCGGCTGTAAGCGACTCACCACCTGCTGGATAGCTTCCATCGAGGGCGTTGATGAAGAAAAGAGACCCCCAAAATAATCCACAATTATTCTCTCAATACTAGCATCATCTGTCCTCATCTCCATATTTTCATCCCTTAGGCCTTCTATATGGTTCATCGCTCTTCGCTTTGATGCGAATTTGTGGAAAAAGCTTGTATTTCTGTCTCCTTCTTTATACCAGTGTTGCTTCGCCCGTTGCTTCCATCTTATACTCTCAGCATCTTGTAGTAAATCGTATTCCTGCCGCAATAAGATTATATTCCCCTTTACTTCAGGCGTTATAGTACCACTTTCCAGCTCTAGGATAGCCTTCTTAATTTCTTTTATTCTCTTCGGTATATCTGGGAACGCCATTTTCCCCCATTTCATCAGACCGATGGAGCAATTATCCATTCTCTGGGGCAGAGAGACATTCATCTCGTTCCATGACTTCTCCACCATCTTCTCACAATCACTAGATTTAATCCAGTGTGCCTCAAAGCGGAGCCTCTTCCTCATTCTTTGGCGATGTGCTGCGGGATCCCTCGTTTGTAATCTGACATTCAAACACATATGGTCGGAGTAAACCATAGGTAGAACGTGTACCGAAGACCAAGGAAACTGATCATAGAAACTCTGGTTGCACGTCGCCCTATCCAACCGACCTCTCTTTGTATCTGGTCGAGCTGCGAGGCGACTCCACGTGAACTTCGGCCCTGTGAAGCCTAGATCGAAAAGCCCACATGAGTCTAATGCCTCTCGAAATGCAGTGATCTGCCATTCTGCCCTCGGTCGACTTCCCCGGAATTCATCTTGCGACAAGACCTCATTAAAGTCGCCCAGGCACAACCATGGAATAGTAGGTCCTGACACAAGCTGCTGGAATGCTTGCCAGCCTTCTCTTCTTCTTGATACTGCTGGCTCGCCATAATAGCCAGTGACCCGAACTTGACTCCCAGAAATTGTAAGAAAAACATCTATAAAGCGACTCGACATAAACTTCAAATCTACTACTACCTGCTTACTCCATAACATTGCAAGACCGCCTGAACGGCCCTGCGACTCAACAGCAACACCAAAATAATTCAACTGCGACTTCAAATTATCAATAACACTAACTGAGCACTTAGTTTCACAAAGAAAAATAAGAACGGGGGATTTCAAGCGTACCATGGTACGCAGTTCCTGAACTGCCCGAGCTCTTCCAAGCCCGCGGCAGTTCCAGCTCAGGATATTCATTGGCCTGGGCAGGACTGGTCGTCAATGCCAGTCGCTGCCTGAGTAATGCTCGTTCCTGCCACGGTCAGAGATGCCTCCTCGAGGCTATTTGGATTTTTCTGCTTCTTGCCCCCATTCTTCAAATGATCCTGGGAAGATCCACCAAGATCTAATTTCCTTTTTGTTTGCCCTCGATCGTTCTTCACCCTGGTGTTTTCGAAAACAATTTTCTTTGGAGCTCTCTTTTTTGGCGTCTTCTTCTTCTTGCAACTTTTGTCAAGTTGCTTCATAATACGTCCTGCCGGAGAAGAGAATTCAATTGGGACTTGAACCATGGTTGGACTTAATTGATCAGCCGCAATGGAATCTGCATGTTTGAGCGGGGATTCAACCTCTGCACCTGTATCATCGATCTCTTTCAGAAGTGTTATATCATGCAGAGGATTGGCCAGAGAATTATTCGCAGCAGTTTGCGTAGCTATAGCTTCAGGTGTGGTCAACTCCTCTACTATGAAGTCATCCAAGCTTTGATTTCCATCCTTGTCTGGAGCTTCCGAAATTACTTCCTCAACCACGGTCTGAACACTATCTCTACTTGTCTTCGGGTAGGAGACAAGTAAATTGCCTCCAAATGTGTCCGGAATACCATCTAAGCTAGGGATCCACTTCGGAGTTTCGAAAACCCTTGGCGGTGGAGGTTTCTTCAGCACTTGTTTTGATCTAGCCTCCATGCTATTGTTTTCCACGTTCTGTACCGGGATCCCAATGGAATTGACGAATGACGTTATAGTTTGGGCCACCATGTTTGCATCCATAAGCAGGTTAACCGTCCCCGACTTAGTTTGTTTCGAAGTGTCTTTCCTGACCCAAATTTGTTCAATTGCACCAGCAGGTTCATTATGCCTCGGAATAACTTCGATCCCGTCGCTCCCCACATCATTATTAGTATCCAAATTTTTCTCATGATCCAGATGTATTCTACCATCTTGCCCTCCTATATCCCTAGCCAAATTTGGCGTTGTTTGCTTCTTCCTCCACGAACTCTGGAACGGCGACAAATTTGAATTCACACCCAACATTGGCGAATAAAAAACAGCATCTCTATCCACCATTGGTGCGTTGGCCCTGGTTTCACATTCCCTTACACTATGATTCAAACGTCCACAATATGAGCAAAATCTAGGAAGTTTTTCATATTGCAAAAGAAGCTGCAACTGATCCCCTGGTTGACCCACCGTCAAAACCCTTTTTAGAGGCTTTGTTATATCAATTTCACACTTTATTCTCATATACGGGCCGATAAGAGAACCATCCACATCTTTCTCAACCATCACATACTTGCCAATAGCATCTCCGATCAGTTTTGCCGATTCCTCGTTCATAGCGAGCGTCGGAACTCGATGAACATGAATCCAAAAAGAGCATGTCGTGAACCGGATTTGTGAGGCTATCATTCCTTCGTAAGGCTCTCGTAGCGCAAGCAAAAATCTTCCAAACAGCCACGGTTCCTTCTCCAACACCCAAGCCTTGTCCGCAGGTTTTACAAACTGAAACAATACCACATTATCACACAGAAGCTTACCCGTCACAGTGTTCTTCATCCCCCAAACTCGTTGGAACAGGTCAACAATGTCTTCAACCGGGATTTTGCGGGGTGCCAAAACCCTTCCGACCAAAGCCAGCTGGAATGGCGATGGATCTGAACTCAGAGAAACAGGTTGGTGCGGGTTTTCCTCCTCCGTGAGAGAGAGATTCGCGTACAGTTGTTCAAGGGCATCGAGGGTTGTCATCGTTCCAACTTTTTACCGATCGTAGAATGCCCTCCGGTATCTAGGATTTGCGCCGTATCCGGGAGTACTCAAAACCCTAGATCGATGATGAGGAGTTTGCTATATGCGTCGTTACAGATTTTGGGTGGTTTATAAAGCAGGCTACACCGATCCGTGGTTGGAAACGGTGTTTGAACCAGAAGACTATACCGATCCGTGTTAAGAAACGGAATCGGAGAGGAGAAAACCTTGTGCCGTGTGACGCAAGGACGAAGCTCTCAAACCCTAGGTAGAGAGAAAAAAAAATTTCACGCCTGTCAGAGCAACCTAAGCGTCATGACATATAAAATTTTCTAGTATGGTAGATCATACATAATATTCCTTTTGATTTATATGCTTTTCAATTGAATCATGGGGAATAACGAAGGAAGTACATTGGAACATATTAGTCTCTTATTAGAAAACTCTATCAACCAAAACAACTGAAACCCTAACTGCTATGGGGCGCCGCCGCCGCCGGTCTGGTCACCCCCTCTCCATTTTAATTTTTTTTTTCGCTTCCTAGCTTATAGAACGAGGGGGGTGGACATGAACAACCTATATCGCTGCAGCCATCAGAAACTTTCCGGCGCCCACCCCCGATCTATGCGTGCAGTGATGAACCGGCCATGGAGATCGGCATCACCCAAACCAGATGCAGAAGTCGGTCGGCGACAAGCCGACAGGCGGAGAAGAAGGAAAAATTCCTACGGCGATCTCAACTTTAACGACGAACTAGAGCCGCCTGATGGGCTGGTTCGGCGAGGTTACGCCCACACCATGCCGGCAACCAGACCCGGTTGTGTGTGATAAATAGAGTTCCGGCCACACAAAGGATGAATCAACGTGGTGATGGTAACCAGAGACAAGATTAATCCACTCGTGTTTTTCCGGCCAGGCCACAGGCGACCCGACAAAGCTTTTTGGTGAGCTTGTCAGCGGTCCACCAAATTCAACGGCCTTCCGACCCGGTCAACAGTTGCCCAGTGGGTCAATGAATGTTCAAGGTGGCCAACAGCAGTAAATCGGTCACGGACGACATTAGGGATTGAACGGTTCCTTTCCAACTCAACCCTGCCAAAAATTCAGGCCTAAAACACATCCAGCATAATTTCTTATTTAGTCCATCCCTATAATCTATCCCCACCCAATGTGTTTTCTAGTCGCTCAACAAATATTCATCGTGGTCGGTTGTAGGCAGGACAATCTCTTGGTGATTACGATAGAGAGTCGATTACAAGCATTGGATGACCTTGTCATTACTGGTGTTAGGGTATATGGTCTAGCTTACTGGAATAAAAAGGAAAATGGCTCTTTCTCTAGTAGAATATATTCGTCGAACATATTTTTTGGCACACAACGGAGTTTCCACTAGCTGTAGTACCACATCTGCAGCGAGTTCGAAGGACAGTAATCTTAAGGAGATAATTACTTAAGGGTTAGAGTTGATATGCGTTGTAGCATGACTTCTCCAAATAACGACAGGGTTTAGGTTAATTATGCTTTAGCTTGTTTTTTGTTTTTATTTCTAGGTATGTTGTTGGTACTTTCGCGACTTTGGCGAGATTTAGACTCTCTCCCACCGCGCTCTTTGGAGAAATCCAACGACAACCTCCAAAAATGTTCACAAATCATAACTATGGAGTTGTGGAAACCTGGTGCGGATAAATCCGCCCAACACTGAATAAATATGGAGGCATGCAGTACCCGACTACTTCAAAACAAAATAAACCTTTCATCGAAACTCGTTCAACAAACTCTCCTTAACGCTGATTGGAGAAATCCAGCTGCAGCATCTTCAAACTACAGAGTTGTCGCAACCCGATGAAGACGAAGATTGAAGGTGCGAGTCGAGTAGCAGATCGCCAATATGACACATGAAACTAATGATAGGTCCATTTGTGGGAGGCTCATTGTGAGTGCAGTATATATAACTACATGAATACATAAATTTTCTCTTCCAACACCGGTCCAATGCCACTCGCCCTAAATTTGCAGGTCGAAAGGGAAAAGAGCTAATTATTGGCTAAAATAATGAATGTAAATTATGTTCAAGTTATGACGAAAGAGGAAAAATTAACCAAAAACGAAGAAATCAAATCACCCATAAATTGGTTCACAGGTTAACCAGATGTAAGGGCAATCAAACCTTAATTCGTTTTTCTTACCTTTATGAATTTTGACAGCTTATTATTTTTGTCAAAAAGTTGGTCTTGTAATCATACCAAATCACGAGAACGTGTGTATTATTTTGTGTGCGATGAGCATTATGTATTATGGGGGGGAAAAATTGTGGTTGGGGAACAATTATTGTATTTTTATTTAAATATTATATTTCTCAAAGTTAAATATTATAGTTTTTAAATTAAATGTTATATTTTGATCTTAAATATTTTAAATTTTATTAGAATATTTACTGTATTTTTATACATACACATATTTTATTACATATTTAACTTTTAATTCACAATATTTAAATATAAAAAGTTCTAATTGTAAAATTATACACTTGCAAAAATTATAATATTTGAATTAAAATATTATTTTTTAAAATTATTTTATAAGAGATACCATATTTTGCCTGAGTTAACCTAAACACATCCACTTGCAAACTTTAGACGTGTATTTTATACCTCTCTTCCTTCTCGATCCATATGAAGACAAATGAATTTTGCTACGAACCCACGAAATTCATCAAGTGGTTAAATGCCTGATTAAATATTTTACTATAGGAGTTCAAATTTTGATGGTCTCAGTGTAAAAATGTCTCATATAGAAAAAATTCTTTTGACCATTAGGAAGTGAACACTAGGTTACTGTCCTGTAAACATCATAATTTACCTTCTTATTAACTCATGATGTTGAAATGACAAGCGAACAATGGATTTCATCTTTTTTTCGCCACAAATGAAACCTGTTGCATAAATAATGATTTAGCAAAGCGTGTAACTTAAATTACATGATTTAGCAAAGCGTGTAACTTTTTTCGCCACAAATGAAACCTGTTGCATAAATAATGATTTAGCAAAGTGAGAAAATATCGACTTAACTCTCTAACCAAAACCTTCTCCCTTCTCTCTAACCAAAACCGGAACCTAATTTTCAGATCTTTGGGGGGGCTGCCATCGTTGGAAAATCTCCTCCGGTGGCTCCCCCCCCCCAATCCCACCCCTCATCATCCTTACCC